>JACEFZ010022333.1:0-15187 GCA_014155875.1 Cepaea nemoralis | reverse complement strand
TTTCCCGCCTTTTTTCAAGGCATCCTCTATTTCCTGAGCTATATAGGTTATTTGATCTTCAGTGGATCTGTACTTTCTGAATCCTGCTTGGTGAGGTGTTAAGAGTTGGTTTCTTCCAGATGCCATGTTAGCCTGCCATTGATAATGCGTTCCATTAATTTTCCTACACAGCTAAGAGACTGATAGGTCGATAGCCATTTGGTTCTTCCAGGTCTTTTCCTTCTTTGGGACTGGTATTAGTATAGCTTCCTTCCATGCCTGTGGGACATTCCCTCTTCCAGCTGTAATTTAGGACTGCTAGTAGTTTCTTTTTGCCTTAGTGCTAGTCCTATTAGCATTTCATTTGTGATTCCATCCTTTCCTGGTGATGTCTTCTTTTTTAGGGTATTCATTGCCTGTTCCATTTCTTCCATTGTTAGATTTGCCATCATATATTCTGCTGCTGTCTCTGTATATCTATGATGTATCTGTTTATCTTTGATTGCTTTCTTCTGTTCGGCTGTAATATCAATGTGGTTTGCACTGGCATAGTGTTCCATTAGTGCATTTGCAGCCTTTTTTCCCGTAAGCAAGGCATTTCCTTGTTTAATTGTTATTTGTTTGTTTCTAGGTCCTTCATTGTTCATGGCTTTCACTAGTTTCCATAGTTTGTTTCCATCCCTGTCAAAATTCAGGTTTTCTGTTTTTTCCTCCAACAATCTCTTGTTGTTTGATTTACTGTTCTTTTATTTTTTGCTGAGATGGCTTTGAGAGAGTTGTTCGCTTCAGTTTTTTGTTCTCTCTCTGCGGTCTTCCTAGCATCTTCAACTTTGTCCTCCAAAATTTGTAGTTCTTCAGTCCAGTATGGTTTGTAATTTTTCCTCGCTCCTCTTGGAATAGACTCAGTGGCCGCCTGTATTATTGCTCTGTTTAGACTTTCCACCATTTGCTTCATGTTGCCATATCGTGTATTTATGTTTTCACAATATTTGTCTGTTAGTATGGCAAATCTGTCCCAATCTGCTCGTTTGTAATTCCAACGGGGCAAAGGCTTTTGCTCCTGTGGAACATACTCCATATTTATTACAAGCTTGATTGGTCTGTGGTCACTACCTGCTAATTGGTCCAGCACATGGCGATCGATTTTGTGGAGGATGTCTCCTGTGCAGAAAGCTAAGTCTGGAGTAGAAGTGGTAATCCATCTTCTGGAGTAGAAGCTCGGTGTGTCATCCGCTTTGTTGAGTAGATGGAGATTTGAGTCTTTTTCCCAGTCCTCCACTTCATCTCCTCTTTTGTCAGTATCTGGGTATCCCCATCTTTCTGAACGGCTATTAAAGTCTCCGACAAAATGAAATTTGTGTCAGTTATTTCATGTTTGAGAGTGTAAGATCCTTATCTCCCGGCTATAAGATTGTAAATTCTTATTTTCACGTCCTTTATCATTATATCAACACCTATAATTTCCGTTTGGTTGTCAGAGATCACAGATACTTCGCTGCAAGGTATTGTATTTGTGTAAGTATTAAACTCCTCCTTTGTGCCCTTCGCGGTCAAAAACGTGGGGCCTGATACCCCTCGACTGAAAATTGCGATTGGCGTTGAGGTGTGTCTCTTGAATGCATGCCACATCTATTCTATCTTTATGAAGACGCTGTGTTAGGGAGGCTTTCTTGTTATAAACTCCTTCGCATTCCATGTAGTATGTTGATGCCCGGGGGTTTTTGGTCAATAGCTCTTAACCTACTCCTCTGTGCCTTGACTCCACAGCACAGGGAAGGTGACCCCCAGTAGTCATGGGTGGCCCCCCTCGAGGCAGGGGGCCGGCACTATCACCGCCTGATGGGACTTCACGGGATTAGCACCATAACGTTTAAATTTTTCATCTGTGGCATCATGAAATGATAAAGTTACGTTGCACTCCTTGTCAAGCCTGTGGCTCAGTACACCCGATTTCGACAAGCATTTTTTGGGGGATGTTTTCCCCTACCTTTGACTGTCCCCAGTCTACCTACAAGGCAGCAGGTTTGTGCGTCACTTCTCGGGTCCCTCCCCCTTGACCTGTCCGACAGGGTGACCCTCCCAGTAGCTGTGCTACCGTCGGCATAGCTCTTGGGGTCATTGGAACGTCAAGCCCCTCTACCTCGTCAAGGTGGACGCACGGCAGAGGGGCATTGTAATCAAAAAGTTGAACCAGACCTCCTATAAGTGATTATGTGTGTTTTGGTTTTGTGTGGATGGGTGGGTCGACCCCTTTTGGGGGAAAAATGGGGAAGGAATGAAATTTTATGTTGTCTTCTACTTTTTCTTCTCTTCTTTTTTTCTCTCCTGCTCCCCCCTCTGCCTCTTCTTTTTCTTCAGGTGCCTGGCCTTAGAAAGCACGGGATTTTATGACTCTTCTCTCCCCCTTTTTTTTTCTATCTTTTAATAATTTTTGGCTGCTTATATTAATGACAAGAATAAAGAAAAGATGAAGCGTTACTTTTCGGGGGGACGCTTTTAGTGTTTTTCATTGGATTTCGTGTGATTTCCTTTGGTTTCCCCTGTGATAGTGTTTCCCTGTGGATTATGTGATGTTATATTGTGTTCCTTTTATTGGAAGTTTTCAAAAGAAGCACGGAAGGCAGGTGGTGGATGTAATTTTGAGGGCAGCCGACAGATATTTGTGGGTCATGGCCTTGAGTTACACGACGGCAGGCAGACAAACTCGTATTGAGTCAATGGCTGCGGTCACCGACCAGTAAGGTCACTGCCATAGAGGAAAGCAACGGCAACTACCTCTTTAAAGTGCCTAGTATATCATGATTCGCTTAAAGACCGATCATCGCAAGACAAGGAGAGACTTTAAAAATTTAGCAATTTGGGAACTTTTAGGACGTTAAAAAACGACGGAAAATTAGAAACATAAAACAAGAAATTAAAAGGGAAAAAAAATATTTTAGGTATGTGCGAAACGAGATGGACAGGAGCAGGCATCAAGATAGAGAAGATTTCAAGATTATTTATTCGGAGGTGAAGATCGTCATAGGGGAGTGGAAATTATTCTGGCCCGGAAAACATCAAAATCTATTCAAGGATATTGGGCCGTGTCGGACAGAGTTCTACTATTTAAAATTTAAAGTGGCAGACCTTTTAGCATAAAATTTTCAAGTTTTGCCCCAACAGGAGAATCCAGTGAAGATAGTGTAGAAGAATTTTATAATGGACATAGAGTCTGAATTAAAGAAATGTAAAATTCAGAAATAAACATCATAATAGGGGACTTCAATGCAAAAGTAGGAAATCAAGGAGATAGATACACAGTAGGAAACTATGGTTTAGGATGAGAGAAATGAAAGAGGATACAGACTCGTAGAGTGGGCAAATGAACAGGAAATGATTGTAGGAAACACCTGGTTCAAACAACACCCTAGAAGATTATGGACATGGAGGAGTCCTGATAGCAGGATTAGAAACCAGATTGACTACATTCTCATTAGCAGAAGATTTAGAAATGCATTAACAATAGCAAAAACAGTTCCCAGTGCTGATTGTTATAGTGACCACAGATTACTCACAGGAACATTGAGGATAAAGTTGAAGAAAGTCAAGTATATAACAGGAAACACTAAATATGATTTGTGTACATGAGTAATGACAAGGAAATACAAAACAAATTCAACATAGAAGTACAGAACAGATTCAAAATTTTGTCTGATCTAGAGATCCTATTCCAGGATGTGGATGATCAATGGGAAACGTTGAAGAATTCAATCAATGTAGCTGCAGAAACAACTATTCCAAAATTAAAGAAGGTGGGTCGTAAGAAATGGATGACTGAAGAAATTTTACACCTCATGGAAACAAGAAGACTCAACAAAAATAATTCTGTCAAATATGAAGAAATTCACAGACAAGTCAGAACTATTATGTAAGGAGGCAAAAGAAGCATGGCTTGAGGAAAAGTGCTTAGAAATTGAAACCAACACAACAGTCAAAATACCAAATTAGTGCACAAAAGAATTCAGGAACTTACTAATAAAAGAACAAGTACATCAACAGGGTGTCTAAAAACTGAAGATGGCAAAATCATAATAGAAAAAGACCAGATTCTACAGGTATGGACAGATTATGTGAAACACCTTTATGATGATAACAGAGACGAACAGTATGATATTAGATTTAATAATGAAGGACCGCCAATTTTGGAGATGGAGGTTCGAAATGTTCTTAAGCATATGAAAGCTGGCAAGGCCCCCGGTGCAGATAACATCACAACAGAAATGATTAAAGCTTTAGAAGAATTTGGACTAGATCAAGTCACCAGACTGCTGAACACATTATATGATACTGGAGATATACCTCCTGAATTATGTAACTCTATATTTATTGCAATCCCAAAGAAATCAGGAACCTTGGAATGTGATCAACATAGAACAATTAGTATAATGAGTCACATCACAAAGATTTTGCTAAGAATTATCATGCAAAGAGTGAGGAAGAAGATACAACCTGAAATAGGGGAAGAACAATGTGGGTTTGTAGAAGGAAAGGGTACAGTAAATGCTGTGTATATGCTGCGAACAGTTATTGAACGTGCTATAGAAGTAAACAAGGATATACATCTTTGCTTTATTGACTATACAAAGGCTTTTGATAGCGTTAGACATGTCAGCATGGTGGATATGCTTGCAAATCTACAAATTGATGGGAAAGACATTAGACTTATAAAAAACATATATTGGAAACAACAAGCTGCAATAAGGATTGATAATGAAGTGGGACAGTATCAGCCAATTAAGAGAGGTGTTAGGCAGGGATGTGTGATGTCTCCAGATCTTTTTTCCCTGTACAGTGAAAATATTTTCAGAAATGTAGAGGATATAAATGGAATCAGCATTGGAGGACGAAACATCAATAACATTAGATATGCAGATGATACAGTATTAATTGCAGACAATGCGCAGGACCTGCAACAATTAGTAGATGCGGTTGTTGTACACAGTGAGCAACTGGGGTTAGAATTAAATTGTAAAAAGACTCAGGTTATGGTCGTCAGTAGGAAGGAAGAAGTGCCACAATGTAATATACAAGTAAATGGAAATATTCTTCAACAAGTGAATCGGTACAATTATCTTGGAACAGTCATAACATCTGATGGGAGATGCCTTGAAGAGATTAGAACAAGAATCGCCATGGCGAAAGTAGCCTTTAGCAAGATGAAAAACATTCTGACCAATAAAAAGATGTCAATTGAAACGAGAAAAAGAGTGTTGAGGGGATACATAGAGCCTGTTCTTTTGTATGGATGTGAAACTTGGACAATGAGCAGTCAAGCTGAAAAGCATCTGATGGCTGCAGAAATGTGGTTTCTGAGGAAAATGCAAAGAATACCATGGACAGACAGAAAAACCAATGATCAAGTACTACAGGAGACAAATGAACATCGTAAACTGATTAGAGAAATTAGACGTAGACAGTCAAAATTTTTTGGACATGTTATGAGAAGAAATGGATTGGAGAACTTAGTGACAACTGGCAAGATCGAAGGGAACAGACCAAGAGGAAGACCGAGAGGAAAATACCTGGATGGCTTGGCCACATGGCATGGACGAGACAGGAACACTGAGCTGATCCACGACACTGGTGATCGAGTGAAATGGCGAATCATGACCGCCCACGCTTTCCGGCATGGCACATGATTGATTGATTGATTGATATAATAATGTATAATATTATCTTTCCCAGTCTTCCTCTGCCTCTCTTGCCTCGTATTCTCCCACATCAGGCTAGTTTCTCCTGTATATACATATGCAATAGCAGACATGACAATGTACGTCAGCCAATGTGAGCAACTTGTGTGTGCAGGACTGCCGGCAAGACTTCCATTGCCATCGACGACTGTCAGTTCCACCAGTGTGTCAAGCTGAGCAAGTTTGAGACGGAGCACAGCATCAGTTTCATCCCACCCGACGGGGAGTTTGAGCTCATGAGGTGAGGGGAGCATCTGTTACATGTCATCTGTTTGTGTATGTGTTGTCAAGACGAAGCACAGCATCAGTTTCATCCCGCCCGATAGGAAGTTTTAGCTCATGAGGTGATGGGGGGCATCTGTTATATGTCATCAGTTTGTGTATGTGTTGTCAAGACGGAGCACAGCATCAGTTTCATCCCACCCGACAGGAAGTTTGAGCTCATGAGGTTGGGGGGCGGGGGTATCTTGTTAGATGTGTGCTTTGATCATCTGTTTACCACTGTTATGTTGTGTTAATCTGTAGTACAGTCTAGTTTGTGTGTGTGTATCTATGTGTACTTTTATGTACATTTTGTCATGTGATTTAGCCAGGTCTTAGATATTACTGTATGACAGTAGACGGTACTACCTGCTTTCTGTTACCGCTGAATGTTGATCGGCGCTTGCCACACCCAATCACCCTACGTTGTGCCAATGGCTTCAGGCGGAAGAGCACAATTTGGAAGGTACCAGCAACCTAAGGACTAAATGTCATGTCGGGACAGACCCAGTCCTATGCCTTGGTTGGCAACTGGACTTGGATCGAAGCTCCGGCGGGCAGACAGTTATAGCATTGCTTTGCTGATCTGGCAGCTTATCTTGTTCCAGATGTATTAGTGTTACTTTCTGGAGTAAACTAGGCAGGCCAAGAGAGGGATCATGCTGCATGGGCAACACATGGTCTCTGGAGTAAACTAGGCAGGCCAAGAGAGGATCATTGGGCAACACATGGTCTCTTGGAGTAAACTAGTCAGGCGAAGGAGAGAGGATCATGGGCAACACATGGTCTCTGGAGTAAACTAGTCAGGCCGAGAGAGGGATCATGCTGCATGGGCAACACATGGTCTCTGGAGTAAACTAGACAGACCGAGAGAGGGTCATGGGCAAGACACATGGTCTCTGGAGTAACTAGACAGACCGAGAGAGGGATCACTGGGCAACACATGGTCTCTGGAGTAAACTAGACGAGACCGAGAGAGGGATCATGGGCAACACATGGTCACTGGAGTAAACTAGACAGACGAGAGAGGGATCCTGGGCAACACATGGTCTCTGGAGTAAACTAGTCAGGCCGAGAGAGGGATCATGGGCAACACATGGTCTCTGGAGTAAACTAGTCAGGCCGAGAGAGGGATCATGCTGCATGGGCAACACATGGTCTCTGGAGTAAACTAGACAGACCGAGAGAGGGATCATGGGCAACACATGGTCTCTGGAGTAAACTAGACAGACCGAGAGAGGGATCATGGGCAACACATGGTCTCTGGAGTAAACTAGACAGACCGAGAGAGGGATCATGGGCAACACATGGTCACTGGAGTAAACTAGACAGATCGAGAGAGGGATCATGGGCAACACATGGTCTCTGGAGTAAACAAGGCAGGCCAAGAGAGGAATCATGCTGCATAGGCAACACATGGTCTCTGGAGTAAACTAGACGACCGAGAGAGGGATCATGGGCAACACATGGTCTCTGGAGGTAAACTAGACAGACTGAGAGAGGGATCATGGGCAACACATGGTCTTGGAGTAAACTAGACAGACCGAGGAGAGGGATCATGGGCAACACATGGTCTCTGGAGTAAACTAGACAGACTGAGAGAGGGATCATGGGCAACACATGGTCTCTGGAGTAAACTAGACAGACCGAGAGAGGGATCATGGGCAACACATGGTCTCTGGAGTAAACTAGACAGACCGAGAGAGGGATCATAGGCAACACATGGTCTCTGGAGTAAACTAGGCAGGCCAAGAGAGGGATCATGCTGCATGGGCAACACATGGTCTCTACAATACAGCCCAGACTTTATGCTATGGAGAGGTTATTATGCCTTTTTTTTTTTTAAGCACAATAACTATCATCTGTCAAGATAGCCTGGTGTCATTACAGTAGTCTGTGTTGCTTGTGTTTATGTTTGTGTTATGTGCAGTTTGCCATGTGGTGCAGTCTACGTGCATGTGTTGCTTCTTTGAGGCACTTGTATGTTTTGTTTATCCACAACTCTGCGATATTGATGGAGCCACGTGGGATCACATCCAGTGCAATGGAGTCGATCCTCTTAACTTTAAGCCACAGACAGCAGATATCGCAACTGTGTTGATGATTTCTTTTGCAGATACCGCACTACCAAAGACATCAGCCTTCCATTCCGCGTGATTCCCCTGGTCCGGGAAGTTGGTCGACAGAAGATGGAGGTGAAGGTCGTAGTCAAGTCCAACTTCAAGCCCTCGCTACTAGCCCAGAAAGTCGAGGTACAGAATTATACCGGAGATACATCCTCTGTCTGTCTGTCTGTCTGTCTCTCTCTCTCTCTCTCTCTCTCTCTCTCTCTCTCTCTCTCTCTCTCTCTCTCTCTCTCTCTCTCTCTCTGTCCGTCTCTCTTTCTCACTACTTTCTGTGAGTAGAAGTCGAAATAGCAGTTTTAGCCGTAGTTGGCCAGGGGACTACCCATGGCTGCGGCGTAGAGCCCAAAAAAATGCCCTAATAATCCTGTGTGATACCTTAATTAGAGATACGCCACCCATCATCATAGCGTTTTTGGGAGCAATACTGCTGCCATGGGTACTTCCCCAGCCAACTACGGCTGGAATCCCCCTTTCCATACTATCTCTCTCTCTCTCTCTCTCTCTCTCTTTTTTCTCTCTCTCTCTCTCTCTCTCTCTCTCTCTCTCTCTCTCTCTCTCTCTCTCTCTCTCTCTCTCTCTCTGCATTCATTTTGTTCAACAGCATTATTTTTTATGTTTGTTGCTGTTCCAACTATCAGGGAATCTTTATCTTTTTTTTTTTTTTTGCAGTTGCAGTGCTGTATTCTCTGATCTTTTTCTGAACTTAAAAAAATAATAATAAAGTCCACAGACAAAGCTTCATACAAACAAACATCGCAGTGAACAATGAAGACATTGACTGTCATAAACTTTTTATATCTTGGCTAATATCATCTGTTCTCTTTCTCTGTTTCTACTTCTTCTCCTCCATCTTCTCTTTCCCTCTCTTCCTCCTCCTCTATTTCTTCTCCTTCCCTCTTCTTCCTCCTCCTCCTCCTCCTCTTCTACTTCTTCCTTATCTTCTACTTCTTCCTCCGAATCTTCATTCTCATTCTTTTCTTCTCCATACTTCTCTTCCTCTTCTTCTACTTCATTCTCCTCTTCCTATCCTTCTCCTCTTCCTCCTCTCCCCTCTTACTCTTCCTCTTCATCACCCAGACCTCAAAGTCAATGTAGTAGTGTCAGTTTCATGACATGCCATATAGTTTTCATGGAATGTAGTTGTTTATTTGTTTGTTTGTTATTGCAAGTTGGGCGGAATGTAGAGTAGAACTGGTCATGACTGGTGACTGGTCATGGTGGTGGTGGTGGTGGGGGGGGGGGGGGGGGGAGATGGGAGGTGTAACACCATGCAGGCATGAAGATCAAGCGTGTAGATTGCACCAAACCGACAAAGGCTCGTTGCCTTGCACCCGCGCTGCCCAGGTCTTCCAGGGGTGTGAGGAATGGAGCGAGCTGATTGGCTGGCTTCAGATAAGGCCCAGTTGTGGAGGTAGTGAGGCAGGACACGGGTGCTGGAGGTGGACACATAGATTGACGGCCAAACTCAGTTTTACAAACTCTCACTAGGCCACTTTTAGAAAACATCATGTAACAATGAAGGCACATTGCCATTTACAGGCATACTTCTCATCTGTTCACTTATTGTTCAGGAGTCGCTGTGGTACAATAGCCAGCCAGACCTGTCAGTCTGATGGTATGTGTTCAAATCTCCATTGGGTCAGATGTTTTAAGTTAGACCCAACCTTCTTCTTTTGTTCGCTGGAAATATGTCTATAACTGCAATGTTGTCTCTTGTATGAATTTAACTGTCTTTTTTAGTTCACACAGTGGTCCATAGAGTTTATCTTCCACTGTCGTCTCTCTAGGCCAGAAGGTTTGCCTAGATATGTTAATTTTGGGCAGTCTTGGAGTATGTGCTCTGCTGTCTGCGACGCCAATCCACATGTGCACATGGCTTTTTCACCGATCTTGAATTTTGTATACATGTGGTTGCTTAATCTATATTGTCCTGTTCAGAGGCGCAGAATAATGACTTGTTCTGGTCTGTCCATAATGTGGTAGTCATCTTGAGCAGGTTTTGTAGCTTTCTGACTGATTTGATCATTCTTTTCTTTTGGTGGTATTTAACAGGCACATCAGGCTGTTCTTCTTTGGCTCCCCCTTAGCCAATCGATCAGCTCTGTTGTTTCCGGGTACTCCACAGTGGGATGGTATCCACTGTATGGTGACCTTATGCTGACTGCTAAGTTCAGAAAGTAGTGTCCTTAGTACTGGCAATTTCCCAGACAGGAGCGCCTCGAGTACTGATTTTGCATCTGTTAAAATCACCACAGGTTGTGTACCATTGCTGGTATTTAGTAATTTCTCTGTTGCTATCTTGATTGCCTCAATTTCAGCATCATAGTTATGGCAGTACTTTCCTGTGGATACTCTAGTATTATTTGGGTATTTTATGTACACTCCCGCTCCTCCATTTCGAACAGCATTTTGTGCTGACCCATCTGTGTAGACTCAGATCCAGAGGTCCTGTGGGTATTCTTCAACGAGGAAGCTGAGAGTGGCTGTTCTGCGCTGCACACTGTTCTGTTCTTCCTTGTCAAATATTCCTCTCACTTTTCTCTGGATTTGTAATGATAGTCTATGTTCATCTTTCCATGGAGTTCCCTCTGGAATAGTTGTTAGGGGGATACCAACTGTGGGCAGATCGGTGGTTTCTCTGCAGATTCGTTTGGCCTGGTGGATAAAACTACTTCTTTTCAACTGACCCATAACTAGGTTTTCAAATCTGTTCTTCATAGGGTGGCCTGGCAAGCTGAGGAACTTTTCTGCTTGTAATAGCGTTCTCTGCGCTCTCTCAGTGTGTGTGTCCTCCCCATCTTCTCCATTTCCACTATAGGCGTTGATCTCATCCCTCCTGTGGTGACTCTAAGTGCTTGATTTTGCACCTTGTCCAGCTCTTGTAGTGTGGTTTTTTATGTCGAACACCACACAGTTGACCCGTATTCCAGGTGTGGTTGTATGCTCTGTTGATAAACTTTGCTATGTATTTTCCCACTGGTTCCCCATGTGGTTCCACTTAGCTTTCTCAGGATGGCTATTTACCTTCTGGCTTTTGCTACTGCTTTGTTGTTATGCTTTCTCCATGTCAGCCTGCCATCAATGTTACTCCAAGGTATGTTGGTTCTTTATCTTCTCTTAGGGGTGTTCCATTTATCTGGATGATCCCTGCCTTTTGGAGAGAGTGTAAATAGAGTGGTGCTGCACTTGTCAGTGTTTATGCTGACACACCATCTATTTGCCCATGCAACAAATGCATCTACAGCTCTTTGTAGCAATCTGGTGGCCACTGATGCATGTTCATTTGTGCTCCATAGAACCAGGTCATCGGCGTACATTGCCGCTTTAATTCCATATGGTAGATTAGCAACGAGATCATTGATGAAGATTAGAAAAAGTGTGGGGGACAATACTCCACCCTGGGGAACACCATGACGCAGTAGTACTTTCTTGCTCTTTAGTCCGTCTATCTGTACTCGGGCTCTTCTGTTGTGCAAGTATGCTTTCACCCATTTGTACATTCTTCCATTGACTTTGCAGTTTCTCAGTTTCTTCATCAGACCTTCTTTCCAGACTTTGTCAAAGGCTTTCTTCAGATCTATCTATGCTGCAAGCACCAACTTCTTCTCTTGGAATGCATCCTCAATTTCTTGAGAGAGGTAGGTTGTCTGATCTTCCGTAGAGTAGCACTGCCTAAAGCCAGCCTGCTGTGGCACAAGGATGTTTTACTTTCAATGTACCACTGCAGTCTGTGATTGATGATGCGCTCCGAGTGTTTTGCAGAGACAGCTGGTGAGGCTAACTGGTCTGTAGCTAGAGGCAATGGAACTATCGTTCCCTGATTTTAAGAGGGGTATCATGATTGCTTCTCTCCAGGGATGTGGAACACTGCCTAAGGTCCAGCTGTTATTGAAGATCTGCAACAGCTTTGCTTTGGCCTCTGTTCCTAGGTTCCTGATCATTTCATTGGAGATATCATCAGCTCCTGCTGACTTTCTCATTTTCAGTTTTGATATGGCTAGCTCCAGTTCGCTGATTGTAAAGGGTGCCTCCAGTACCTCATGTACTATTTCCTTCTGTCCTGTATGTTGCCGTTTCTCTCGAATCTCTTGTTGTTTCTCTGGACTAATTTTGATATTGTTTTCTTGTGCGAATGAGTCTGCAAAATGGTCAGCTGCTTGCTTTCTTGTTAAGATGTTTCCATCTTTATGTAGTGCTATTTTTGAGTTTCTCCCTGTGCCCTCATAGTTAAGTTGTTTTATTAACTTCCACAATGTCCTTGTGTCTCTTTCAATGTTCAGAGACTGTTTTCTCCTGCCAGCTTTTCCGTCTAGCCTGCAGCTTGGCCCTTTGAAATTTGGCTTTTGCGTGCTGGAATTTATTGTGGTGCTCTTGGCTGGGTGTGGCTTCTGCTTGCTTTCTACACACTTCCACATCATTATGCAACTGTTTCAGTTCGCTACTCCAGTAGGGTTTATATTGTTTATGGGCTCCTCTTGATACTGTTTCTCGTGCATTTCCCAAACTCAAATACTTTATTTACCGTATTTTACGGACTTTAAGACACTACAGACTATAAGACGCACCTTAATTTTTAAGCAATTTTTTTTTTTAAATAACATTTTTACTATTTTTATTATTAGATTGCAAAGCCAGACTTAAAAAAAAATTCTTAGTTTATAAAACCCAACTGACCTTTAAAATCCCTGAAAATCGTCATCTGAACTTTCTTCTTCTTCTTCTTCTTCTTCTTCTTCTTCTTCTTCTTCTTCATCGTCCTCTTCATCGTCATCGTTGTCTTTTCATATACAAGATGGTCTTCACTGCCATTGAGAGCGTTACTAATGCCGCACTTCTTGAAAGATTTAACAATAATATCTTCTCTCACTCTAGACCACGACTGTTTTATCCACTGACACACTTGTTTGATTGTAGTCGTTTTAAAGCTCCCTTCGGCGTGAATTCATGTTGGGTTTCACCCATCATCCATTTGTTCCATTCCTCTCTCATATACACTTTAAATGGTTTATTTATCGAGACAAGAGGTTGCAATTGTGAAGTAAGTCCTGGAATAACAGCAAGCTCTGTATTTCCCTGTCTCAATTTCTCTTTCACAGAATTTTTCAAATGACTACTAAACTGATCTAGCACAAGAAGAGAACTCTTCTTCAATAAAGCACTTTTCCTTCTCTCCCACAGTCTGTTAATCCATAATTTCATACCAGCCTCGTCCATCCAACCCTTGTCATGTGCATGAACAACAACACCTGGCAGTATTTCAGAAGGTTTTGGCATTTTAAATCAAACACTGGACATTTTTATATTAATTTCGAGTATTAGACGCACCTGAATTTTGGAGGCAATTTTTTGAAGAAAAGAGTGCGTCTTATACTCCGTTAAATACGGTATGTCTTTCTCAGTGTTCAGGTTTCTAACCAGTATGCTAGTGCGATGCTTGTACATTGCCCAGTCTGCTTTCTTGTAGTTCCACCTCGAGAGGTTGTTGCTTTCACTTACAAGCTAATTTTCTAGTTAGACTGATTGATTGATTGATTGATTTAGGAACCGACATCACAGCATTCGGGGCATTCCCATAAGCGCTCCGTCCCCATCCTCAGAAGCCAGCGAAGAGTTCCAACCCCAATAGTACCAGTAGCAATCTGATTAGTATGTGCGTCTTGCCTTTCCTCTAAGCATCGAGCATCGGCCAGATCCCCTCGTCACTCCACGCTGTCACATTCTTGCCAGACCATGGTGATCCATTTGCTCCTCCGAGGTGTATACGTGCTCCCACAAGGCCGCAACCACGTCTGCCTTATCATGCATCAATACTCCACCAAGTTTTGCAGAGCCAGCCAATCTGTCTGCCTGTTCATTCCCCAACACACCAGCATACCCCGGAGAAAATATCCAGACGATGCTTGCCACTCGTGACTTCCGAAGCGAAGCAAGCCACTCGGCACGAAGCTTGCCTGTCCTCACCCTACTCAGCATGCTTTCTGAGTCAGTTACAATCACGATATGTGTGTGTATCGTATTCTCCAACCAGTGGAAAGCTGCACTGACTGCCTCCACCTCCATTCTTAAGCTAGATGTTGTGGTATCATACGCCAGGCTCTCCTGCACCAAACATTAGCCTTTGTCAAGAAACCCCAGGCACTTCTACTACCTCTCAACACCGAACCATCTGTGTAGATAATCACATCACCCGGGCGAGCATTATCCTGAATTAGTTGCTGGATTTCCACTTCCGTGGCCCCTGCTGGCCACTCCCTGCACTCCCAGCTCAATGTGATTATAACTCTGCACAAGTCTGACTGCTCCGCTGGCATTCTACAGTTAGAAAGACTGGCCGATGTTCACTGCCACCAAGTTGTTTCCCAAAAATTCGTATAATGTTCCACTCCAGGTCTGGTAAATGAAAAGCCAGGTCAGGTGTAGTTGTAGTGTGCCATGATCGCAAGTAGAAAGTATGGGGTCGGACGTCTTGTTAATCAAGATGAATCTATTCTCATCCTGCCAGTCTTCCAGTCTCTCTCCTCTCTGGTCCATGTGATCACAGCCCCAGCTCTGTGAGACCCAACCTATCATGGGTACTGGGAATTATGTTGGGAAGTAAAGGCAGCCAACATGATATGGTGATTAGTTTATACAAATACAGGGTGTGCACCATAAGGCAGCCAACATGATATGGTGATTAGTTTATACAAATACAGGGTGTACACCATCTTCCCGGTCTCCCTGGAGGCATGTACAAATATTCTTTACTTACACTACTTATACATCGGAATGCATCGGAAATTTGTTCAGGAAAGTTCATTCTTGTACATCGGAATGTTTTGTACATCAGAATGTATTGGGTGTTTGTTTGTTCAGGAAAGTTCATGCTTGTACATCGGTATGTATCGGGTGTTTGATTTTTCAGGAAAGTTTGTACTTGTACATCAGAGTGTATCATGTGTTTGTTTGGTCAGGAAAGTTTGTGCTTGTAACAAGAATAATGTTGTGTGGGTATAGTACGAGTGCTTGCAGCCTCTGCAACTGAAGAAAAAGGAAGAGCTAAGAAGTGTTTGTAGTTGATAAATCTGGATTTTCATTTCTCACACTTCCAGG
>JACEFZ010022332.1:0-90292 GCA_014155875.1 Cepaea nemoralis | reverse complement strand
TCTCCCAAATTTTTGCAGACCACCCAACCCCGCCGCATTCTCCAGCAACCACATCCCCGGGGAAAAAAGTCCAGCAAGTTGTCCCCTATTTCCAAGCAAGCAGCCATCTGCACAACTTGCGTCCTCACTCCCCTTCTTTCTTTCGTTCGCCTGAAACATGTCTACAACTGCAATGTCGTCTCTTGTATGAATCTAACAGTCTGTTTTAGTTCATTCAGCGGTCCATAGAGTTTATCTTCCACTGTTGTCTCTCTAGGCCAGAAGGTTCGCCTTGATATGTTGTAGTTTGGGCAATCCTGGAGTATGTGCTCTGCTGTCTGCGACGCCAAACCACATGTGCACATGGCTGAGTCACCAATCTTGAATTTTGTATACTCTTCACCCTACTCAGCATGTGCTTTCTGAGTCAGTTACAATCACGAATGTGTGTGACAGACAGATAGAAGAATAAGGGCATCACAGAGAGGTTCATGCTTCAGGACTTTTATTTATTTATTTTTTTTAAAAATTGAAATCTTTAAAAGAAAACAACACACGTGTTTTCTTGTTGATCAGGGGGAAAAAAAAAACACACACACAAAATGTTAATAAATTCGTGGTCTTCGGTTATATTAGATTGTTATCAAAAACTAATTTTTATCCGGACATAATATATTAAAAACTTGGAACTTCCGCTAGATTTGCCGGCATACTTTTTAGCATGGAATAGACACCAGCTTATCCTATCCCATAGCCTTGGCTATACTGTAATTTAATAGCGTATTGTGGTTTAAATCTTAATTCACTAATTATAATTTAAATTATTTAAAGACTTGCATATAGTAGCGTTCTGTTTCATATATGTGACCTTCTGTAAGCTACACTATTTGTAAATTAAATTCTTACCTGCACCCAAGAGATTTAATTTCTAATAAAATAAAAATGTCATTTCATTTGAAATAATCGAAACCATACCATACGAATTATTATTAATATTATATAATTATATACTATTATTAATATTAATTTTCGTCATCATCGTCTTCCACTTTCTTCGTTAAATGTCGTTGGGAGGATTAGTTGGCGCTCCGATAGTTCATTCCTTGTGATTGTACAACTACATACAATTACAATCATCAATTCAAGAAAGTGTCTATTCCGAGCCAGCTCGGTATAATAAACTCTCCCTCAATTCAATGCAATGTCTTACTCTTTGTGATGTCAAAATCCATTTTCTTCTCAGGTGTCCTCTTGCTCTCGTACTAGTACTAGTAGTAGATCATCTTTGATGTAGAACCAGTGTTGGTAGATAGTGTTGCATTCTAACAAGATGGCCAAACCATATGATCTTTTGTCTTTCAATATAAATATGCAGGTGTTGTTGATCCAACTGACCAATTGTATCTGATATCATTTATTTATAATTATTTGGTTGGTAGTTAAACTAGTTAAGTAGCAGCTATCCTCACCCTTCCAAGCATTATGTCATCTCAGGTGTTGAGTTTGCATAGTAAGTGATTTGGATAATGTCCAAGTTTGACAATGGCAGCATGGGGTTGGTGTGAATACCATATTCAATATACTGTACTGTTTGTTATCTGCTGTTTGCGGACATAGGTATATTTGGATGTTTCAGTGTGGTGTTTGTTGCTATATAAGCGCAGTTGCTTTGTGACATCTGATGTCAATATCTCTGTCTATTCTACCATCATCTACCATCAAAGATATTTGAATTCTTTAACTTGTTTCAGAGGTGTGCGATTTATCAGTATTATACTAAATGGGCCAGGAAATCTGCTAACCTGCATGACTTCAATTTTGGCTGTATTTATATTTATATTGCATTTGCTGCATGTTTAACTTGACTTATTATGATTTTGTAGTCAGCTCTTGTCACTGTAAAACAGCCACTGATTGTCTGCAAATAAAAGCTCATTTATTGCAGGTGAATCTGTTGTTTCATCTTAAGTAAAGAGTTGAACATTTTCTGAATCTGTTCTGTCAAGGCTTGCTTCTTTGGATATTCTGTCTATGTAGATAGATATTAAATAGCAGAGGAGAGAGCACACATCCCTGTCTCACTCCTGTATTGACTGTGAACATATCTGATATACCTTCTTGTGTTCTTATTCCACTTTGGCTCGAGTGGTACATGCACTATGTTGTTTCCTAGCAATTGTTGTCCTTGTATCCCATAGTCTTCAAGGGTGGTCCATAATTTGTATCTGTCTACTCTGTTGAAAGCCTTTTCCTAATCTGCAAACACAATATCCTGCTGGTCACTGTATTCAATAATTTTTTCACAAATTTGTCTTAGTAAATAGTGCATCAGTGCATCTTTTACCTTTCCTGAAACCAAATTCATTGTACTTTGCTTAACTGTTGTTTAAGCTATGGATTCCAATGGTTTTTGGCTTTTTGTTCCAATAGTTTTGCTTACATTTTCCCTATATGACTCAGGAGTGGAATACCTGTGTATGTCATTAATTAATCATTTATATTCAGTTCAACCAAGAAGGCACCTGGAAGAAACAGGGATACTTTAAGTTACAGTTGGATGTATACAGCTGACTTTGGCTTCAATTGATTTGCTTAGAATGGCTGCAGCACAGTTAGATGCCTCGATCGTAAACACTTTAGTTGCAGCAGTTGAAACAGCTCTTAATCCCATTGTCGGCAATGAAGAAAGGCAGCATGCTCACAAGGTGAAATTTATATCTGATAAGTTAAACTCTGAACATAAATGTAATGATGCTTGTTTGTTGATGCAGTATTTGATTGTACTGTCATAAAGGTTCCTTTTAGATGCCTAAGGTGCTTTTATAGACCAAACAACACTAAGTGTGTGATGTGGTCGGTATCACATCAGCCGCCTTTCCTTCCTAAGATTTTTCCTGATACTCATTTTAGGCTTGGTCGACCCAGGAGCCCTGATAAATCAAAACAAAAATTTGGAAATGCCTTGATGCGAATTGAACCCAAGACCACCAGTACTGCTGGTGATCATCTAGCCACTAAGCTACTATGGCTCCCCAGAAGTTGAATGTGGCAGTTCATTCATTCATTGGCACCTTGTCGTCTTGACAGACGATAGTTTGTGCTTCAAAAAGGCATAATGACTTTTACCCATGGCGGTAGCGAATGTGAGTGTTAAGGCCAATTCGCGCTGTAAATGTTCGTTCACAGTGGGTGCATGTGAAAACGTCATTTCCACCACCATGCACCATCTTACGTCTCACATGCTCGGTGTGTGACTTATTTGCAATAATTTTCTCCTTTGTCTTTATTCCATTTCTGATGTTTGCCCTTCATGCAACATGTTCAGCGGCGACTTGCTTCCAATGTGCATTATCAATGCCTGTATCAATCATGTCTCGTTTACACAAATCTTTATATCGTAGGAGAGACCGACCCTGAGATCTCTTCTTTTTTTTTTTTTCGCGTTTCCATCCTGTTTCAGGATATTGCGGTCAACACCAGCATCTTTCAGCTGTATGTTGATTCCTAGGCTAGATTACGCTCATCAGCACGCCACGACTTTCTGAGCGACCAGCTCCATACTCTCATAAGTCACTTTTGTGATTCAAACCACTGCTAATTCTCGTCGCGTCACGTGACGAGAGTATTCGGGGTTAGCGGAGAAAGCTGCTAACCCCTCGGATCTCTTACCCATCTGTAATTCACCAAAAAAGATGTCCTTTGGTATTCTACCATCATCCATGCTCCTAAGATGTCCTGTCCATCTAAGTCTATGAAGACTGAGCATGGAATAAACCGTCACACAACCTGATCTTTCCAATACTTCAGTATTTGTGATTTTGTCTTGCCACTTAATACCAAGAATTCTTCGCAGACACCGCATATGAAAGCTGTTTAAATGTTTCTCTTAGTGTGAGTAAGTTGTCCAGGTTTCACTGCCATAAAGAAGAATACTAAGGACACAGGCTTGATAGACGAGGACTTTTGTTTTGGCAGTAAGCTTCCTGTTCTCCCAGACTCTTTTTCTTAACCTGTTCATTGTTGTTGCTGCCTTACCAATCCGGATGTTGATTTCCTGATCTAGGGATAAGTTTGCTATTTACCACTGATCCTAGATATGTAAAATGGTCTACTATCTCTAGTTCGGTGTCGTCAATAAAGATTGATGGTACCCCATGTGCACCTTGTGACATCTGTGTCTTATTTTTGCTAATTGTTAAACCAAATTCAGAACAAGCATTCGGAGAATGCAGATAGTAGACATTGTAATTCTTCCTCAGAGTGGGTCGTAACTGCAGCATCATCTGCAAAAAGCAACTCTCTCTGATCAGTAGCCTGCTAATTTTGGTCTTGGCCTTCAATCTCTGAGCATTGTAGATTTATCTGAGCGTGAGTGAATGTATATACCACCATCCTGATCACGAAAGGCATATTTCAGTAGAAGTGAAAAGTATATTCCAAAGAGGGTGGGAGCTAGTACACAACCTTGCTTAAGCTCCACTCTTGATTTCAAACTCTTCAGAAGTTGCACCATCAAACTTGATTACCCTTCATGCCTGTGTGGAACGATTCCTACAATGGACAGAAGAGTTGGTGGGCAGCAATCCCTTTTTAGTGCCTTGAACAGACCCTCATGACTGACCAAATCAAATGCCATTTGTGAGGTCGATGAAGGTAATAAACAGTGGTTGATTCTGTTCACAGCATTTTTCTTGCATTTGTCACAATGAGAATTATCATATCAATGGTAGACTGGTTTGTCGAAAGCCACACTGTGATTCGGGGTAGACTGATCTCCTAGGACTTGAAGTCTGCGCAGAACAATTCTGGCAAATACTTTTCCAACAATACACGCTTCTGTTAATGTGGCAGGTATGATACAGAGTATAAACCTTTTTTTTAATCATTTGCCCTTGATTAGGATTAGCTTAGTTTAATAATAAAACAGGTTTTTGTGTTATTGTAGCAATTGTGAGACAAATTTTATAGCTCTTAGGGCATGAAAAGAAATCGATACACACAATATGGCCTTGTGATCTTGTGGCTATGACATGCAAGCTTAGACTTGTAGACTTCTTGTACTTGCTATTTTGATATGTATGGCTGATTTATCACATGCAAATAATCTGTTCCATCATTGTTGTTTGTCCATCAAGAATGATGATGACCTTTCATTTCATCCAGTGGGGTTGAAGTATGGAGGCATGAGTTCTAAGATGGCTGGTAAGGCCTATTTTGGCTCAAAATGTTCTTTGACAATGTGGGCAAAGAATGCTTGGCATTTCAGGAGGTGGATCTTCTGCAGTGGCTTTTCTGTCCAGCCTTTTTTTCATAGCTCTTGCAGTTCTGTTTACTTCACAAGTGACTGCACCCTTGCATAATGATGTACGACACAAATTTTGGTCTTTGGCAGCAGTCTCCCAAGTATCGTGGTGAATTCCTAAAGCTTTTAGTGAGATCTTCAGTGTCTTTAAAGTGTTTCCTCTGGCCACCTGGGGAGCGTTTACCACAACGCAGCTGGCCGTAAAAAATTTGTTTAGGGAGCCTGTGATCTGGCATGCAAGTCAAGTGACCAGCCATCATTTAATATATATGCAGACACTGGTGGCAGATGCATGAAAATGAGAGATTATTTCTTCTTCTTCTTCTTCTTCTTCTTCTTCTTCTTCTTCTTCTTCTTCTTCTTCTTCTTCTTCTTCTTCTTCTTCTTCTTCTTCTACTACTACTACTACTACTACTACTACTACTACTACTACTACTACTACTACTACTACTACTACTACTACTACACTACTTCTTCTGTGTTCATCCGGAGTGTTTTTTCAGATGTAACTGCTGTGTGTCTCATTATGCACCCTTGGGCAAAAACCCTTAGGCCAACCACATCCGACTTTAGCGGGCGTTTGTTAAACCAGGTTAGCCGTCCTGGGGACCTCTCACTGTTGTGGTGCCATCCACATCCCAGCTGATCAAGTTAGAACGGTTGAAGACTTCACGATCAGCCCTCAGGGGAAGGCAGGGGCAGTCTATGGGCATTTACTGCCATCCAAGGAGGCTTCCATAATTGCAGAGCCAATAATAGCGCTCTGGAACCAGGCTCACCCAAGGAATTGCTATGTCCTGCACATGGCTACTTTAATTCCTCACTTCCATGTATTGGGCATTTCGTTCGCCACAGGCCGCTCCCCGCACAAACCAGGAACGGTCGGTCTGCAGACGGCGTCTACTCTGTGAGCTTTCTGTTCAGACATGTGCTGGTCACTGTGCCCGGAAGACAAAATAGTCAGAGCTGTTCCGGGCATGAAAGACATTCCACTCTCACTCGGACATTTTTGCATTGTGTCAATTTTATTTGCACCCTTAGGACAGCACATCCGACTTCTGCGGGCATTTTTTACAGGTTTGCCGTCCCAGGGTTTTGAGGGATATTAGACTCTTACTGTTGTGGTGTCGTCCACATCCCAGCTGATCAAGTTAGAACGGTCAAAGCTATTACGGTCAACCCTCAAGGGAAGGCAGGGGCAGAACATGGGCATTCCCTGCCATCCAAGGAGGCTTCCATAATTGCAGAGCCGGCACAAAGTGCTCTGAGACTGGGCTCACCTAAGGAATCGCCACGTCCTGCTCATGGCTGCTTTAATTTCTCACTTCTATGCATTGGGTATTTCGTTCACCACTGGCCGCTCCCCACGCAAACCAGGAACGGTCAGTCTGCAGATGACATCCACTCAGCAAGCTTTTGCTTCGGACTTCCATGTAATGGGTTCACTAGCCAGGCATTCCATTGTGTGTTAATGAGATGTTTTTCCACCTTTGACTAAGCTCACTCAGTGAGTTTAAATACAAACTTGCATTGTAACCATTGCGTGCGACTGGGACTCTTTTTCCACCTTTAGTAACGCTCATGTGCATCTTACCTCCATGCAGCAAAGAGCAAGTAACGGCCAGGCCCTCACATTCGGGTGATCCCTAATATCCCTTGGCTGAGAGCCGTAGAACAAGTGTCTGGACCAAGCATGTAGCAGGCTCAGCATCTCACCTCCATTTTGCATTGAGTGAGAATCGGCCCCGCCCTAACATCCGGGGGATATTGACTTAAAGGCGTTCAGCCATATCCCTCAGCTGAGAGGCATAGAATATGTGACTGGACCAAGAATGTAGAGGCATCGTGCGCCTGATTCGGACTTTGAGTGCTTATCCCTAGCCTTTGACTGCCTGTCCCCAATCTACCTACAAGGCTGCAGGTGTGTCTCTCTTGGTCTAGTTCCTATCCCTTGACCTGTCCGACATGGGAGACCCTACCAGTAGCTGTGTTACTGTCAGCATAGCTCTCGGGGTCATTGGAACACACAAGCCTCTCAACCACAGGCAAGGTGGAGACACGTAAGAGGGGAAAGATTATTTTAAAGGTTACTTTCATTATCTCATTCCCCTATGATGTATTATTTATATACATCTTTATTCATCTTTTGAGGGGAGTACGTCACACCTGGTTATGCATCTCAAAAGTTCTGTGTCTGACTTTGACATGCATTTGTATTAGGTAGGTTTACTTCTAGACAGATTCCATCCAAGGTAACATACTCTGTCTATCTATGGGTAGGTTTACTTCTAGACAGATTCTATCCAAGGTAACAGTCCCTATCTATCTATGGGTGGGTCTAAGTGTGCCGGCTCCATGGTGAAGGAGTTTCGGACACAGTTCCTAATCTCACACACCGCGTTCAAAACACAGCTGCGGGTGATTTGGCAGCAGACCGCCTTGTGTTTGGTGTTTTATAAAATGGTATGGGTGCTGGTCATTCAGAAAGCAATGGCAAAGTACTGAACGTAAACTTGTCAAGAGATCACAAACAGCGAAATAATGCTGGGGTTGACTGCGACATACTGTAAAGAATATGCAACTAACTAAGTGTGTAGAGAAAATAAAGCACTAACAAAATGTCAAGTGTTAGGGTTCAATCTCCTCTTCTACTCTAGGGATTTGAGAACATTAAGAAATGTCCTTGTCTGCAGCTTTCTGTGTAGCTTGTTTCAAGCTTAGTCCTTGATATTTTAGTGACTGCATTGTGTTGGTGCTATAACAAAGTTTTTAAAGTCCATGAAGTCTGTATACTCATATGCTTGTAGTAATTGTCTTATCCTATTCTGCAATGTTCAGACCATCTCAGCTGGGACTTATTCATTTTAGTCTGTAGGTGTTGAATTTCTAAACTTTGGTGTGTTCTTGCTTGATTGCAGACATTAACCCCTCTTGTCACATTCATTACCTGTCTAGTAACATTGATGCCATATATAAACTCTCATTGTCTTTATAAGTTGTTTTGGCTGCGGACCTTATCTAATATAAATACATCTGCATCACAACAATCTGTAAACTTATTCACATTTACATATGTGAAATAAACCTTACTATTTAAAAAAATAATTAATGAATGGTATAGCTAAAATGTCAAATTTTTAAATTTTATTTTTTCCTCCTCAGATATGTGAAGATTTTAAGGAAAATTCCAGGGACAGCATTCAGTATGGACTCCAGTTATCACAAAAGGATCACACAGCTGTTGTTCGTCATTTTGGACTTCAAGTGGTTGAGCACTGCATTAAGTTTGTATTATACATTATCTGTTACACTATAGTTTTCTTAGTAAAATCTAACCTGTCATTGACATAGTTTTAAACTGAATAAGTGTGCCAGTTTTAAACTGAAGAAGGTACCTGGACATCTCATACTTTCTTATTTTAACTTTTGATTGTATATCCTTTGGTATACACCACATGGGTGTGAAGTAATATTCTAACAATAAAAAGGAGACAGGGGTTTAAGGCAGAGGGTTGATTTTATTACACCAGGTTTTATCCCATATGGCTCTGTCTTTTTCTGCAAAGTGGTCTGCCTTAAGCGTTGCATAGAGCATAAACTCCAGTAGTTCTAGTGAAGACCCCCAGGAGTCTCTGATAAAGTTGCACTTGTGAACAGAATGACGGAGTTTGAAAATGAACCCATGACTTTCAGAGCTGTGAGGCAAGTGGCTTAACCACTTTTCCTATGGAGACCCCTATGGTTTCTTCCTGTGAAATTGAAATGAGGTAGAAGTATTTTATAATTGTGTGATTTTGTTTGAGACATCTCTAGGAAGAGTGGTGCATAACTATTGCATGTCTTAGGGAACACAATGGCACCTGATGATCCTGTTACGTGTTCACTACTCTACAGCCTTAGGCTTAATGCTTATTTAGAGTTTCATCTAATGATTGGTTGATTGTAATTCTTGTTATTGAAGTTCAGAGTTGAAATCAAAAGAAAAAGCATCACATTAAATGTGGGATGACAGTATGTATGTTTATCTAATGAATGGTCATTGATTTTGAACATCTTGTGCATTCATTACTGATTGTTAACATAAAACATGAAGAACTTGTATACACCAAGGGTTGATTTTATAATTAAATATATTTCACAAATTAAAAAAAAATATGTTTACCCATAGTGAATTCGAATGACGAAGATACAAACAATAATGTGTGTTCAATACAAAAAATGTTCGCATTTTAAAGTTGACAGAGGCAGTTGCTATTCATTTAAAAAAGCCAGTTTTGTGCAAACAAAATAACATGATAGTCACTTTAAAATTACTGTGGTAGACAATTCATATTACTGTGTGAATATGTGTGTTCTGTATTATTGCTTTAGTTTACGTTGTGTGATTTCTGCAGTATGAACATGACAGGATGCAGCAAAATATGCCAGGCAACAAATTGTGCAATTTTTTTCCTTCATTGTTCAAATTAAATATGCTTTTATTTTATATATGTTATTAAGTCTAAATATAAATTTGCTTTCAGAAAGTAAGTCTAAAAGTGTTCTAAAGTTAAAAAAAATAAGATTGAGGACCCCTGATCTAGAATCTTATCGCATAATTTATTACCTACAGTACTTTATCATTTCAGATATCGGTGGCATGAATTTGGAGATGAGGAGAAGAGTAAGCTGAAGATCAATGCACTTAAACTTGTTGACCAGGTATATAAAGTATATACTACAGATAGTCTTTCTTTATATAAAAGTTGGACACAGAAATGCTAACAGTCATATCAAATGTGATGCAATTAAAAAAAAAATTCCATTACAGAAACCTGCTGTGGATTTCTGAAATACTGGGACAATCACATTTTTAGGCCTTATTGCACGGAGGAATAGGTGGTCAGTTATTCCCTCTCAGCGAACTCGGAGAGCTGGCATCAAACCCTTGTCCAGCCGCTCTCATGCCATTGTCAGTGTTACATCCTAACCATTATACCAACATGTGATACATTAGTAAACCTTGAATGCATATCTGGACACACAGAATTTGTTATAAATGATGTTTAAAGACAAAAGATTTGATATATTTAAATGGTCCAGTTATAGTATGTAGTTCCCAGGAAGGTTAATCCGGTCAACAAATGCCCGCAGAAGTCGGATGTGTCGGCCTAATGGCGCAAGAATGCAGCTCTGCTGTAAACAGGCACAACGCAATCACGTCCGAAAAAGAAAAAAATACTCTGGATGAACGTAGAAGAAGAAGAAGTGTGTAGTTCAGATTAAAATGAATGCATGCAATTTTGGGTGAGGATGTTAATAAAAGGTTATTTTCAGTGGGGAAAGGGGAATTCGGGAGCACAATTTGTGATAAACTTGTGAAACGTAAGCCACTCAGATGGCAGCATTTAAGAGCGTGTCACAGAAAAAGTGCATAAACCTCAATAAATAAAAATACCTCACGGCAAAGATTTTATATTGCTTATTGCCATATATGACTTACATGTTGTCCTGAATAATGACAATGGCTAAAAAATGTGTTTCTTGGTTCAGAAATTGAAACAGATTGTAAAACTGCAAGAAGAAGAAAAAATCTTCACCGAGTTGCACATAGATAATGGAAACAGTGTGTGGTCGAAAATGTCGGTAATCTATCAGCACAAAGTAGCTGATTAACTCTTTCATTACTAAGGTGTGTAATTGTATAGTGTGTTAATTGCTTTCTCCTTCCTTCCTTCTTCTTCTGTCTTTCATCTCCTGATGAAACATAGCCCCCCCACCCACCCACCTCCAGCCCAGCTCATGCCAAGTCCTGTGTAGACTTGTTCATGATTGGTTGAAATGTGCAGCTAAAGTTTATTTATGGGATTGAGTAGTCCTCACCCCTTACCCTCCTTAGTCACCTTTTACAACATGCATGGTCAATTAGTGTTACTACTATTTTTTTTTTTTCTTGCATGTCCTATTTACTGGACATTGTTGTCAACACCAGCATTTTACAGCTGTTGTTGATTTCTTGGCAAGATTACGCTCAGTAGTTTGTCATTGCTTTCTGAGCGACCGGCTCACATACCCTCGTAAGTAACCAAAGTGGCGCAACCCGCTACCGAATCTCGCGCACCTGCGTTACCCTACGTGGATATACGGGATTGCAGAGAAAGTCAATAACCTCTTCGCATTAAAAGCCCCGGTAACACACTGGTGGCTTATTCCTTATATAGTATAATTTCTTAACTCATTTTGTCCCAATTAATTGTTTCAACTCTATCCAAATTGCTACTTTAAATTCTGTATCCCATAGGTTATGATTTTAAATCGTGTAGGCTCAGACATGCATTACTTTAATTAATTAGTTAATTAGTCAATTAGTCGCGGTTCCAACTTCACAGCAATGGGTCGTCCCCATTATGCTCCGTTCCTGTGCCAGTGAATATCACATAAAACGCTCCCCACTGCCCAATGTGAAAAGTGGAAAAGACAAGAGTCTCGACAAACAACAGCCCGCACGGATACACTGTGCATAATGCCGCCGCCAGAATGTCAACACAATAGTCCCCCACGAAACATCCAGTTCATCTCTGATGGAATCGGTGGTCATTTTCCCATCTGGATGTTTCCTAGATGTTCACCCACACCGTCCACGAAAATACAGTTCATCATCGATGGCAGTGGCAGTCAACCAGAAGCCCAGCAGCCACGCATTTCTGCATAAGGCAAAAACCGGTCAACTCTGGGACATAGCCAGCTGCCATCGCTTCGAACATGCAGTCACGTTCCAAAATACCTCGGGCAGATTCAAAAGCATGTCACACGAAACTCACAGCTCACAGTGTCGCGCCACGCACTCACTCAGTAGCAGGGCGACGGAACCATAACCTCCTTAGTCGCCTCTTACGACATGCGTGGTAGGCTGCAGTGTTGCTATTCTTTGCTTCCCTTATGGGCCCCGGCAACACACGGGATATATTTAATTATTTCAGTACAATACTATATTAGCAACTCCTAACAAGATCTTCATATTTGATCTGGTATTTCATTGAATAAAAACGAGAACAAATGGACCTGAATGACAAGAGCTCAGTATTGAAAAAAGATTTGTTATTAAGACAATAAAATTATGGAAAATGAAATACGAGGGGAAGTCAATAAGTAAGTCACAAAGGGCTGTAGAAAAATAACTAAATATGATAACTTGAAACCAGCTTATTTTTATACATACATTGTCCCTTTATTTCTAAACATAATTTCCACCAACATTGATGCACTTATCCCATCATTTTATCAGTCCTCCCAAACCGGCTGCATAGAACTGCGTGCTGTGTTTTCTAAACCACGTTTTCACTTCACATTCAACTTCGGCGTCATTCGCGAAATGTCTCCCGCCAAGGTGGGTTTTCAGTGGACCAAAAAGGTGGAAATCGCTAGGGGCTAAGTCGGGGCTGTAAGGTGGATGTTCCAGAACTTCCCACCTTAGTTGGTTAATTTTCTCCTGAGTTAATCGAGCCGTATGTGGTCTGGCATTGTCATGAAGAAGCAACACTCCTCTAGTCAGCAGTCCTGGAAATTTCAATCGATCATGCATTATGCTGTATGCTGAACCATGTGAGCACCCTATTGCAGATGCTACAGAGTCTATCGTTACTCGCCCTTCATCTCTAAACATCTCCTCCACCTGCTGCACGGATGCTTCTGTTGCAATCTCAACAGGACGACCAGATCGGATTTCATCAACAATGTTAGAGCGTCCTTGAGAAAATTTTTCTACCCAGCTATGCACCACTTTACGGGACAAACATTTGTCAGCATAAACAGGAAGCTTTTCCTTATGAATGTCCTTTGTGTTGCTCTTTGGTTGTACACTCCGTAAGTACAGTCGCCATTTTGTTTATGCACTGAGCATGTGCATGCGACACCTAGTGCCACCTGATGAACGTGAATATAATGTTCGATGTTGCTGTCACCTCATGACACCTGTAGAAAACACCAACTACATTTACCTGCCATCTCACAGAACTGTGTGACTTACTTATTGACTCGCCCTTGTATTTTGGGCATGTAAAAAGATATGAATGTATGAAAAAGATAACTGTGAAGAGAGATGTCCATAGGTATAGAGGTGTACTGGGGAAGTGAAGACGAGACAGACCACAACGTAGATGGATTCAAGATGGGACCGATTCACACATGACAGCATCAGAGGCAGGACATTAATGATAGAGGGGCATTTAAAAAGACTTATAGGAAAGAGTTCTGTACAGGATAAGCCAGTGGATGTTGATGAATGAACATGATATACTTTTCTTTTCTTAGCTCCATCTATCTCAGATCATTGTTACAAATTGTTATTTTAAACTCCATCTGTCCTATGTTATGATGCTAATTCCTTTAGACCCATGTAGAATGTGCTTTGGGAGCCATGGTAGTGTGATGGTTAGACACTTGCCTGGCAGCCCGGTGATCAAGGGTTTGAACTTGCATTGAGACGAATTTGTCAAATTTGATCCTGGCATACAGGCTGACTCAGCTTAAATGAGTACCAGGTAATAACTTGGGAAGTGAAGGCGATTGGTGTGATATTAACCACATCACTCCTGAGTGCTGATTGGTGTATAAAAATATGGGTCTCGCACCAAGTGGCCAATACATCTTAAGGCATGTATAAAGGTCCTTTACTTATTTACTATAATGTGCTTTGTAGACCCATGCACAGTGTGCTTTAAAGTACAACTCCCTGCGATAGAGTTCAGTTAATCACTGCCTGCCACAGAAAGTTAAAGCTCCTTGGAATAGGCAGAGGTTGTTAGTTGCATATCCTTTACAGGACGTAGCAGTCAACCTCAGCATTTTTTGGATGTTTGTGATTTCCTGGCAAGTGTACATTCAGTAGTTTGCCATTTCATAAAAAAAAAACACACACAAAACGGTCTGCCGCCAAATCGCCCACAGCTATGTTTCGAACAATGTATGCATGATTATGAATTGCATCAATAACCCCTTTACCACAGAGCTGGCAAGCAGAGCTAAAGTAATAAAATAACCCCCAGGGACTGGACAAGTTAAATGGGCATGTCTATGTGGTTACAGGGTACACGGGATCTTTTGGAGGAGGAGCAGCACATCAAAGATGGTGTGTCCAGAATTCTAGTTGAGCTCATCAAGAGGGAGTGGCCACAGCTATGGGAAAATCTCTTTAGTGACTTTAATGCACTGTGTCAAAATGGAGTGAGTACTTATTTAATTAACAATACTAGCAACATTAAGACTGATCATTTTGGCTCCTATCATTATTACCATCAAGTATTATCTCCTCATTGATGGTTGGCTGTAGTGAGTCTCTAACGCCCTTTGTCTTGTCTCTTTGTGGTGCACTTACACACACAGGCTTCTGCTAGTCCATCTCTTGATGTCCTTTCTTATGTAACACGTATGAACATTGTCTTTCTCTTGTGAACTTCCCTCCATCACATCCTTTTACAAGGAACTACAGCACTTTATATAGCTACAGTACTTTAATTGTCTGCCCTTGAACTCATTTAGTATATCACTCATTCTTGATAATTATATCTGCGTGGTGCATTTCTGAAACATTTTTGGTGTTATTTTTCAATAAGAAGCCATGTTTGGACACCCACAATGGAGCTCGATGCTGTAATTATAGTTGATTTCAGGCATGCCATCATCATTGTCAGATCAGAAGGCTCTTACTTTACTTTGCATACTTCTTCTACTGCTTCTCGCCCACCTCTTTCATCTCCTCCCACCTCTCTCAAATGCACACATTTCTTATCCTCCTTCTGGTGCTTTGTCTGAAATAAACATTGGCTATCAGGACTCATCAGTCCTCTATGTCATCTGATATTACGGTTGCAGTCGTTGTTGCTTCCATTAATATTAGCTGACCAGCCTTGCATATGCAACTTTTTCTGTCAATTGCTACTGGTACTATTAGTACTGGGACTCTTTGCCGGCTGTATGGGAGTGTCGCGAGTGCTGTTATGTCGGTTCTTGACTGAATTAATTTTTTTTCTGTCTTTCCCTGCCTCTAATGCCTAGTTTTGTCTCATCTCATGTTCCTCTTGAACCTTGCGGTGTCGAGGTGAAGTATAAACAGCGGGAGAGTGCGAGTGCCGCTTGTGGGCTTCATGTATCGATATCCTCATGGACTCATATCCTATTATTCCCTCCGTCCCTCGTTTATGTGGTTGGCCTCTTCCTCTGCTTCCATCTGGTCTGTACATGCCTAGTTTTGTGCTCACATCAATTAGAATATTAGACTAGTGCATATAAAATGTTCACTCTTGTTTCTATTATTCTTTACCTAGCAGTTCACCATAAGATGATAACATTCTCTTTATAAGACAAAAAAACGTTCAGTTGTCTTTTTTCTTTCACTCCCATACAATTATTACTTTGATTTATTCTGTCCTAGCTGTTACTGTTTATGTTCTAGTCATCATTTTAATTATTTCAATTCTAAAAGTTAATACTTTAGTTCCACTGATCTATAGTTGTATTATTTTAAATTAACAATTGCCAGGGACAAAAAGAGTTAAGGGCACTCTTTATGTAACCTGTGGTGTGTGGAAGAGTTAATTTTGATTGTCATATAAACTTAAGAACCATTCTTTGGATGTTTGCAATTTATTGTATGCATGTGACCTTGAGGTTTTGCCTGTGTGTTACCAGGGCCCATAAGGGAAGCAAAGAATAGTAACACAGACCTGCCTTGCATGTCATAAGAGGCGACTAAGAGGGATCTGCATGAGATTGACTACCTCATTCCATTGAAAACTTAGCTGCAAAATCCAGCCAATCATGAACAAGTCTACATTGGGCTTAATTGTTTCTTGGTTGAAGGCCTGTGCTCCAATGGGCAATGAAAGGCAGTTGAAGAGAAAAAAAACCTGATGTTGAAATTTGATAGGAAGTGACATCTTCTGAAAGTGGACTATGCTTTTCACCTTTTAGTAACTTTGTTGTCACTTCCAGGAAACACAAACGGAGCTGGTTTTGCAGACGTTACTGAGGCTGTCTGAAGATGTGGTGAGGTTTCAGAACATCCCACAAGCTAGACGTCGAGACCTGTTACAGGGCTTGACTGCTACCATGCCATCAATATTTTCATTCTTTATCTACATACTAACTAAGAATCTTGAGGTTCATCGATTACAGGTGAGAGCTTTATAAAATACAACTTGATAATTTCTATGTTATAGGGAAACCCGAGAAGTGCAGTCATCGATGTTAGATTATAACATTTTTAGATTTTTATTTTGTTATTCTGATTACAGTGCAGAAAGAATACTTGTGAAAAATGTAAAAGTAGTGTTTATGGTTGTTCCTTTATACTTTAGTCTCATTGTTCCTTATTTGTAATTAATTATACTATGTAGTTATTGTAATTAATTATACTATGTAGTTATTGTAATAAATTATACTATGTAGTTATTGTAATAAATTATACTATGTAGTTATTGTTTTATATAAATGAAAAACATTTTAATCTATGAATATATTGCTACAGAGGTGATATAAGTTAGTTTATATTCCTGTATTGTTAATTGTGAACAGCCTTGAGAGTTAGCAACCATTTAGAAACATTACTGTACTTAAATAAGGGTGTCAGATAAAGAGAATGCTGTACTATCTCCTGGATTGTTTTCATTACAGTAATCATAGAATGAGAGATATATATATATAGAAAATATTTCAAGGACGTGGTTGGTGGTCATAATATAAATAGCTTTCTAATGACACTGCCTTGATAGCAATAGGTCAGAATAAAGTACAGAAAATGATATAGTGGTTATAAAAGGTGAAAATGTGGCTTGAACAACCAGGAAGACAGAAGTATTGATAAAAGCAAAGAAGCAAATCATGTCTAAATGTACAGTTAAAATCAGTGGTGTTTATTTGGGACAAGTGCAGAAATTCAAATATTTAGACACGTAGATGACATCAGATAATAGAAAATAATGTATTCTATCAAATGAAGACCATTTTGTGCAATAAGTCCTTGTCCTTGTACGTAAAAAAAAGAGTTCTTGCATGTTACATAGAACCAATTTTAATATGGCTGCGAATCCTGGACAATTAGTAAACAGGTGAAAAAATCCCTGGAAATCTTGGAGATGTGGTTTTATAGAAGAATGCTGAAAGTTAATTGGACAGCCAAAATGAGCAATCTGGACTTTTTGAGGGAAGCTAAGTCGCAAAGACAACATATCACAAACATCAGAAAGAGGCAGTCATCATTCTTTGGCCACATTATGAGAAGACAAAAACTGGAACATTTTGTGATAACCGGAAAAAGATTTGTGGAAACAGAGATTTAGGAAGACACCACGAGAAAATTCTTTAGTCTTAAATCATGACATGGAAAGAAGTTAACACGTGAATTGATCCATGCTGTTGGAGATCACAATTTGTGAAAGGGCATGACTTCCCATGCCAGCTGGCAAGGCACTGGATGGTGATGATAAATCCTTATTGCTGGAGATTAGAAACATAATTCTTGCATGTTACATAGAACCTAGTTGTAACATAGCTGTGAATCCTGGAAGAACTGGGAGATTTAATGTCTTTATGTTTTCAGTCAGCGGAGTGTCTGTAATTTTAGCTATAGCTCAATAAATATATACACATACACAGTGTGTGATCACAAATGCTTGATGCATCCTTGCAAAAGACCAAAATCACCTTGAAAAATCCTTGAAAAGGTTGTAAATATTGCTATGATTCCTGGCTTGTCAAATTTGGGAAGATGATTTGAGTGAGTTAAACTATTTTTAGTCTATTTGTTGTTGTCAGCAATTTATGGTAGTTAAAACATATTAACAACTCTTGTGTAAAAGAAAAACAACATCGCAACTATGTTAACTGAATGAATCAACAGTTATATGTTAATGTGTGTCAACAGGATGGGAAAAAATCTGAGAAGGCCTGTAAAATTTGCCAGTCTGCCCTAGACACTTTGACTGGTTTTGTGGACTGGGTCAACATTTCACATATAATTGACTGCAACCTACTGTCATTGTTATGTGGACTACTTCTCGACAAACATTTGTGTTTGAGAGCATCGGAATGTCTCTTGCTCATTGTTGGAAGGAGGGTTTGTATTTCTCTGTGTTTGAAAAAAATTGTATATAAATACCTATAAGTATGTCTGTGTATATACACATAGATTTTTTTAAAACTCAAAATTATTTCACGTTATTTCAATTATTTCAATACTCGAAAGTATTTCAGGATCCTCGTCGGTGCACTGAGCTGAGTGCCTCCAGACTCAGGTTTGAGTTAGGAAGAGAACAGAGCACATATGGGTTGCACCTGTGCGCTGTGATGTTGATCCATCGACTAAACCAAACTAAACTAAACAGTATACACACATAAATGCACATTCACATACAATTGTTTATTAACACCTAAAATAATTTCAGTCTTGAAAAAGCACATATATATTATGTCAGAATTTCACAATGTATTATGCTGTTAGATTATGGTTGGTTGGTGAATCCACTGAAAGACTGAGTTTCTAGTGCATTTTTAGTCTGATGCATTGGCACTCAGGTCCTTTGAAACCTGAAAGGGTTCCATCTGTTGGATGAGATTGGTGTATTTTTACATCTCTCTCTCTCTCTCTCTCTCTCTCTCTCTCTCTCTCTCTCTCTCTCTCTCTCTCTCTCTCTCTCTCTCTCTCTCTCTCTCTCTCTCTCTCTCTCTCTCTCTCTCTCTCTCTCTCTCTCTCTCTCTCTCTCTCTCTCTCCCCCTCCCTCCCCCTCACACTACCTCCTCTCTCTTTTTCTGAAAATTCTCTCTCTCTCTCTCTCTCTCTCTCTCTCTCCTCTCTCTCTCTCTCTCTCTCTCTCTCTCTCTCTCTCTCTCTCTCTCTCTCTCTCTCTCTCTCTCTCTCTCTCTCTCCTCCCTCACACTACCTCCTCTCTCTTTTTCTGAAAATTATGTTTATTTTCAAAATATAGCATCCTATAAATGTTTAAGAATATGTCAGATTAGTGACTTCTGATGTATTATGTAATATAAAAATTTGTTTATCACACAGAGCAAACTGTCAGAGCGCAAGCCATTAATGGTTTTGTTCAGTGAGGAAGCTATGACTGTTCTGTTACAAGCTGCTCAGTAAGCATTTTAACGTTTAACATATATTGTGTAATAATATATTAAAAAACTGAGCCTGAAGCTAAAGGCTATTGTTGATCATATAATCCCGCTGTTCTCTGCTTGCAACAGTTCTTGTCAGGACTGCATAAGTCTGGATCCCTTGCCATGCCTGTACGATGTAATTTGTATTGACTTTACTATTGCTTACATTTATGTTTTTCAACTATTTTCATAAATTTTTACTGCACCTTCAAATCATGTTCTTGTATTCTACACAACCAAGCTTATAAATATTTTCTGTCCTCACAAGCTTTCTAATTTTAGATTTGATTTTTCTTAAATTAATTCTGCACTTTAAAATTGTTAAAGCACTGTTCTTCATTATTAAGATGTATAGAAGTTTTGATTACTGTCATTCAATAAATAAGCTTAAGATGTTTTAATGTGTATGTATCTGAATCTGATGAGCACTGTCCATGTATGTATCTGTATCTGATGAGCACTGCTCATACATGTCTGTCTAAAACAATTTCAGGAATGCAACTGAGCATATCACAGAGTCTTCTAACTTCATATTTCTCAAGAGGCTGGGTGAAATTTTGCTGGAAATTTGCAAACAGCTGTGTACTTTGTGGGTAAGTTCTTCTGTTTGTGACACACGTGGAAAACACTAGTATAATGGGCATGCACTAACACTATTTGAAAGATTGATGTGTCTTTAAAGAAGATATGCAGGTTCATGATACTGGCTTCATTATAGGTGTAGTTTCCCTTTTAACTATATTTGTAATAGACAAATATAGACATTCATTTGCCCATCTTAAAGTAAATCATGGGCAATTAGCAGATAGATGAGGAATTATGTGGTAGCTGCAGAAATGTGGGTTCATAGAAGAATGATCAGAACACTGGATTGATGGAAAGGGTAAACAGTGAAGTTCATACAAGGGATAACATTGCAGTTATAGACAAATTTCAAGTGAACAAAGAAGGAAGAAGAAAGAAAGAGTAATGAAGACACATTGAAAGCAGTTAACTCACAAAGAGATCTGCTTACTGGCATCTGAAGCCATTCCACATTCTTTAGGCAAGTCATGAGAGGGGAAATCTGGAGTATGTCATCACTGCAAGAAGATTGAAGGGGAGGAGAAGCAGAGGGAGACCAAGGGAGAAGATGCTGGACAGTTTGATATCCAGTGTCAGTACATGAGACAGTGGGCTGTGGACAGACATGGTCACAAACTTCACATGGCATTGACTATAAGAAGAGGAAGGAAGTCTTCAGTAACTTTCCGTCGTCCACACACATGCTTTTTGATTTTATGTTAGCGCATTCTGTAGCAATGATGTTTTGTTATCAATAAATGAGATTTGACAGAAAAGTGGGATTTCTGTCATTAAAGACAATATATAATCTTGTTTAAGTGCTGGTTTAAGATTTTTAATGATCTTTTTAGGGCTCTTCAGAAGACACTGGACAGCCACCCAATTTTGAGATGTACCTGAAAGCATTGCTTGCCTTCACTCAGCATCCCTGCCAGGTATGGTTATAGTACTTCAACATAGATAGAATCCAAGAGTTAGGGGTGGGGGTGTGATGGCATAGTGGGTAGTGCATTTGGTTACCATGGCAGTGGTCTGGGTTCAGTCCCCAGCAGTGCCAGATTATTTTGTTTGCCGACCATTATGACTCTTGAGTCTACTCTTCCTCTTGTCTGTTTTCAGAATTTTCTATTAATTGTCTTGGAAGGTAAGGTGTTGAGAAAGGAAACCGGCCATACTACCTCTTAATAGTATGGCCTAGAATATGTGAAGATCTAACACTTTCACACCCAGATGGCAGTGTATGCCTTGAGGCTATCACACTCAGATTTAACATCTAGAAACTTGTGAATATTTACATATATTTATCTTTCTTGGTATGCTTATGTTAAATGTAATCTTCAGATATCTTTGTTCAGTAATTGAATCATGTTAATTTTTCTCAAATTATTGCCATACAGCTGAGGAGAAACAGAGACATTCAGATACCATATCTCTGAGGGAGAAAATTCAAATTTCATGTCATCTAACCTGACATGTGTTTTTTCATTATCTTAGTCATCTGATCCTGATTAAAAGGCTTTCATCATCACTATTTTCCAGTGCCAGTAATACATCTCATGAAATAAATAGATTAAATCTTCAATTTCTGTGGCTAGTATTGGGAAATCAACGACAGCAGTAAAATGCTGGTGTTGACAGCGATGTCCTGTAAAGAATATGCGAAAAAAAAGTATTGGGAGCATTTTTGTGTTATCAACCGCATATGAGATTTCATATTTCACAGAGAAAATTGAGCTCAAAGTTAATTTAACTTTCTCCACTGGAAGCAGCTATGTTTGTTTACAGCCACCCCACCCCGTCAGTCTGTTAACATATAAAATAACATATTAAAAAAAGCGTTTTTAAAAAAAGTGACATATAAAATGTGATTGATCGATACTGCATTTTAAATCTATTAATATAAGATGCTGCATTTTAAGCATTCCATTAGTATACAATAAAATCCCCCATAGCAGCTAAAGGAGGTTTGCATTGTATTGTGAAAGCACGCCGAAACTAAAATATTAGGGATCTTGGGCCAAAGAGTTAAAGCAAGATGATTTACTTTCCCTGTTAAATTTGAGAAAATACAGACTCGTCAAAGTCTGAAATCCCGCTTGCTATTGTGTAAGGAAAAAATAATACATAAGTATAAATTTAATACCACAGTGTAATATACAAGTAAATGGGAATATTCTTCAACAAGTGAATAGGTACAATTATCTCGGAACAGTGATAACATCTGATGGGAGATGCCTGGAAGAGATTAGAACAAGAATCGCCATGGCAAAAGTAGCCTTTAGCAAGATGAAAAACATACTGACCAATAAAAAGATGTCAATTGAAACGAGAAAAAGAGTGTTGAGGTGCTACATAGAACCTGTACTTTTATATGGATGTGAAGCTTGGACAATGAGCAGCCAGGCTGAAAAACATCTGATGGCTGTAGAAATGTGGTTTTCTGAGGAAAATGCAAAGAATACCATGGACAGCCAGAAAGACCAATGAACAAGTCCTTCAAGAAACAAATGAAGATCGTAAACTGATCAGAGACATTAGACGTAGACAGTCACAATTTTTTGGACATGTTATGAGAAGAAATGATTTGGAGAACTTGGTGACAACTGGTAAGATCGAGGGAAACAGACCAAGGGGAAGACCTAGAAACAAGTATCTGGATGGCTTGGCCTTGTGGCATGGTCGAGACAGAAACACGGAACTGATCCACGACTCTGGTGATCGAGTGAGATGGCAGAACATGACCGCCCACGCTTACCGGCATGGCACATGATGGATGGATAAATTTAGTTATATTAGCATACATCTGAAGACACAGTCTGTACACCAGAGTATTTGTGTCACAACATTTGTGGAAATAAGCATTCAAGCATCCAGTAGGAGTCATAGTATCATAGTGGATAGAGCACTTGCCTGTCAAGACAGTTGCCTAGGTTTAATCTTCAACAGGGGCAGGGTTGTTTTTTTTCCTACTAGTACAGTGGTTCTCAACCAGTGGGGAATTTCCCTCCCCCCCCCCCCCCCCCCCCCCCCCCCCCCCCCCCCCCCCCCCCCCAGGGGGGAATTTTGGGGTTTCCAGGGGGGGAATGAAGATTATTTCAAGATCGCGTTCATACAAGAACCGATTACTTGATCTTGTTTTTCCTTTCATACTTTACGCTTCTGTACGCATCACCCTTCTGAAATTCATTTTATAACGTAAGTAGATCCGCAAATCACATTTTATGTACATGTCTAGACTTGTTTTAGTATGTGCTATTAAATTTAGCTTCAATTATTACGTATACTGTGTAGGGGCAGAGGGAAATTTTTAGGGAGGAAATACAAAAGGGGGGAATGACGTTCTAAAAATATGGTAAGGGGGGGGGGGGGAATGATGTCATAAAAATATGGTGAGGGGGGGGGAATGACGTCCTAAAAATATGGTGAAGGGGGGAACGGACCAAAAAAGGTTGAGAACCACTGTACTAGTATGTCTCTGGGGTCGACCCAGGCTCACAAAATGGGTATCAGACAATTTGCAAGGAGATGAACTGGTCATACCATGTTGTTATGCCATGACCTAGAATATGTGAAGGTCTAACACTTCACATCCCCGTGGCAGTGTCTATTATGGGCTAGCTTTACATGAAGTCTGTCAACATATTCTCACAAGTCTGTCAACATATTCTCACCTGTGCCAAATATGTCTGTTCTTTTTCTGCCAAAAATTTCCCACCGGAGCATAGTCCCTCAACCAACCTATGCCAAGTTGTCCTATCTTTTGCTATCTCCTGCAGGCCCTTCCTTGTCCTCCCTATATTATTAATCTCTATCTCAAATTCTCTTCTCAGTGTGTTTTTTGATCTACTTCTCTTTCATTTGTCCTGTGTGTTCCAGAGAAATAACTTTCTAGTTATACTATTACATAGTTAGTCGACAGATCATCCTCATTGCACATCAAACCATTCAGTCCGTAAGTGCTCGTATCCCCTCCTCAGCAAACCCCGCAGCATGTAGCGTCTCACGACACCAGTTCTGTATTGGTTTATTAATATTCTTTGGCTTCCTGCGTAGTGTTCTTGTATGGCCTTACCTTTTTTAACTTGCTGTTCTCGCAGCCTGACCATGGTTGTAGACTCACAGTCATCGCTTGGTTCTCATAAACGACTTACTTCCCATAGAGCATTCAGAATGTCTACCTGATCCATGGCTCGTCCGCCTTCCACAGTAGCCCTACCTGCAAGCCTGTCAGCCCGCTCATTTCCTTGTACACCCGCATGCCCTGGCACAAAAATGAAACTAATCTTTGCCAGCCGACACTGCTCCAGAGACAGCAAACACTCTCTTCGGACCCACCCCATCTCTATCTTTCTGAGAATACTCATTGAGTCACTACGGACATGCCCGATTGAATGTCTGTGTCTCGAGCCATGTTATTGCTTCCCTTACTGCCATGACTTCCATCGTCAGGCTGCTTGTGGTCAAAACAAAAGCACTAGACGCTTCCTTCACAATTTTCCCTCCGGCCTGAATCGTAAAAGCCCATGAACTTCTCACTCCTCGAATGACCGACCCATTTGTATAAATGACAGCATCATCCTCTAAAGAATTCTCGAAGATCAGAGCCTGTACTTCCGCCTCCACAGCAACTGGATTTTCTTGTCTGCATGTCCTGTCTAGTTGGATGCACACTGAAAAAGGATGTACAGAACTCTGTTGGCACTTGTACCCACTCCTCGCCAGGTTCTAAGTCCTAAGTGAACACACCTGCTGAAGAATGTCTTCGGCTTGACCCATCCATGACTTTCCTTTTTTAACCTGCTGCCCTTTACCTTCTTAATCTCGCTATGCAGTGGATGTTGTGTGTTTGCGTTGACTCTTAGATAGGTCGCTATACTATTACATATTTGAGTATATGTACGTAATATTTTGTGTTTTTGGGCTCATCTAACTTGCATATGACATGATCTTTTCTCTAGAGTGTTCGTCAGATGATTTACTCTGCATGGCTAATTTTATTGCGCCACTCACTTGCATCAAAAGATTCCGTGTTTCAGGCAGTGTTGCCAAGTTTGATACAGTGTGGAACTGTATGTTTGCACAAGGTAATCTAACACTAACTTTAAAGTAGATTTGGCAGCCATTTGCGATAGCCATTTAATTGACACAACTAAAGATCTAGTGCCATGACAAAGAAATGTTTTTCTTTGTCATTTACTTTTAATTTATAGTCAGTTTGTTCATTTAATTTGAACAGCATTGTCTATACTTATTTAAATCTCTGAAGAGTTTCAAGTTTTTGAGAATTTCACTTATTTGAGCTTATTTTTTTTCATACTTAAAAATTTTACAGTTTGCTGCTTAATTTTATTTCACATTTGTAGCTAATTTGTGTATGCATGTATGTGGTGTATAATAACTACACATTACATTTCTTCTGCTGTTTAGATAGCTATAATTTTTAACATGATCACATTTTTAGGTTGGTTTTCCAAGCCAAGTCAACAGTGTCAGTTGCGATTATTCCCGAATGGAGTTTGATACAGATGAAGAATTTAATGTGGTCCTCTCAAGTATGGTTACTATTATCCTAGTTATTTAGTGTTCAAATTAAATGGTTTTTTTTTTTTTTTAAATTTCAGTTTCTATACTTTATATTTCAAAATTTTCTATAGAAATATAAAGTACTTTTCGTTTCATAATTCATAATATTTTAATCAGTTGATTAGCTGCAGAATTTCTGGATATGAGTCTACACAGATGGGTCAGCACAAAATGCTATCTGAAATGGAGGAGCAGGAGTGTGCATAGAATACCCAAATAATACTAGGGACACGGCCAGAGTACTAACAGGAGGGTACTGCTACAATTATGATACCAATCAAGATAGCAACAGAGACATTACTAAATACCAAGCATAGTACACAGCCTGTGGTGCTATTGATGGATGCAAAATCAGTACAGGGAGGCACCGCTATATGTCACTTCAGTTTATGTCGTTTTGCTTTAACGTCGTCACAGTGGGACATAACTTCACTTTACGTCACTATGTTCTGCCATAGCGTCGTCACCTGTGTTGCTATGCTGCATTAACATCGCCAGTTTACAATTTGGTAAAGTCCATGGTTTACCTCCAACCATGGTGAGGACAATTCGTGCAGGTGCTGAAAAAATAAAATAGGGTACTAAAAACTTAACCCCATCGAGTGCTTCCAAGATCACTCGTACCAGAAGTACTCTTTTGGAGAACATGGAAGCACTATTGGTGGTCTGGATTGAAGGCTAGAATCAATGAAATATGCCTGTGAGCAAGATGGTTATCCGAAAGAAAGCAAAGTCTCTCTATGAAGATCTAGCTAAGAAAGCGGGTGAGAGCAGTACTAGTAGTGCTGATAGTTTTGGAGCGATTCGTGGTTTTAATGCCTCTATGTCCCAATAACTCTACCACTCGCCCTCCAACCCACCTCTATTTAGCCAATAAATATCAACAACCATCAAATTAAACATTACATAATACACTGTATTTCATTTAATTCTATGGGAAATAGTGTTTTTCTATACGTTGTTTCACTTAAAGTCGCGTTTTTCAATTATGTAACCCTGAAGTTAACTGGTCCTCCCTGTACTTGAGGCGCTCCTGTTTATGAAATTTCGACTACTATTGACACTACTTTCTGAACTGGCAATCAGCATAAGGTCACCAAACAGTGGATGCCATCTCACTGTGGAGTACCCGGAAACAAGAGAGTTGATCAATTAGCTAAGGAAGGAGCAATAGAACAACCTAATGTACCCATTACTGTCATACAAAATTTTAAAAAACTGTAATTTTACTGCCTGTAGTACCTTGCAGTGTGTGTGTAAGGGGGGGGGGGGGGGGTCTTGAGCCTGAGGAAAATTTAGGCCGCCTGGCTAGTGCAGTCGCCGCGAACTGTGCAAGTTAGGTTTTTTTTTTTGCCCCGACAAATAAAATCCACACCTTACAGAGGATTCGAGCTGGGTCTCCCAAAGGAGATCCCGGTGTTCTTAGCCACTTGGCCAGCTGCTCCTCCTAATACAAACCACCAAAATACAAGAATAATCAAATCACTTAAAAAGCCATCAAAACCTGTTTAAGACGACTGCCACCTTATGGACAGACCAGAACAAATTATTCTGCGCCTCAGGATAGGATACAATAGATTATGAAACCACATGTATAAACAATTAAGATTGAAGAATCAGCCATGTGGACTGGCACCACAGACAGCAGATCATATACTCCAAGACTGCCCAGAATACAACATATCTGGGCAAACCTTCTGATCTAGAGAAACAACAGTAGAAGATAAACTCTATGGACTTATACAAGAGATAACATTCCAATTATAGATAAATTCGAAACAAATGAAAGAATATTTTAATCTGTGTTTACTACTAAGGGAAAATATGGTGGCTGCTTTTTTGTAAAGCAGGTTTTTTTCTAAATTAATTGTTTTGCTATTTATTTCTTATGCATCAGAGGAAAGCAGAACAGGAACCTACGCTACTTAAAACCATCTGTTACTGGATGTGATTCAAAACGTATCAACTTACAAAATACTTGTTCCCATATGTTGTATTTGCTAATTTTCAAAATAGGGTATTTACTTTAAAACAAAAATTGTTTTGTAATAAAATCACATATCACATATGACTATTTTTGATATTTTAAGTATAATAGCTCTAAACTATCATACTGTTTTGGTATGAGATAGGAAGCTCTGTAGACAGTGCTAGAATAAAATGTGCTGACGTTTGTATGACTTGTTTTGTCAGATCTTCGCATGTCAGTGGTAGACTCCATCCGAACCATGACTCTGATGGTGCCAAAGCTGACCTTCTCAGTGGCATCCTCTTGGGTGTTGGACCTTCTCAATAAGCCTATTGAAATTGGCAATGGTGTAGGTAGGTGTCTATGTATTAATGTCTTTGATGATGTAGTATGTAAGAATTGCCTGTGTGTTACCAGGACTCAGATGGGACACAAAATGTAGTAACTTACCATGCATGTCGTAAAAGGTGACAAAAGGATTGGTACTAGACTGGCTACCACATCCTGTAGAAAACTTTAGCTGTAAAATCTGACCAATCATTAACAAGTTTACAAAGAGCCTGGTATGAGTTGGTTGTGGTCCTATGTTCCATTTGGGAAATGACAGGCAGCAGCAAAAGAAGAAGGAATATATATATGAATGCTAGTACTGTTGGAACATAAATCTAAGATCCAAAACAATGGATGGATTATTATGTTTGTTCCATCTGTGTGATTTCAAAATCCAAATACAAAAATTACTTTTCAACACATGAACAATATTAATCACATCTGCAGAATAGAAACTTTTTTAAGGCTTGAAATACAAAAAAAAAAAACAGTATTCATTTTTCAAGTCTGAAAGTTATTGTGTCATTCATGTGGCATTCATAAAACAAAATAAATAAATCCCAATGAATTAAGAGAGCGAGTATAGATGCTGTCGCTGGGTAGGACGCACATGAAGAAAATCTGGTGACATTTTAACTATAAATTCCTTCCTCTGCAACCAACAGGAAATATATATATATATATAATATATATAATATTTTGGAAATATTATTTCAAGTCGTCGGTGACCAATGGGAAATATTAAAGAAATCAATCAACCAAGCTGAAGAAACAACCATCCCAAAAATAAAGATAATAGGACACAAGAAATGGATGACGGTAGACATCTTAAAACTCACGGAAATAAGACGAAATAACAAAAATAACAAGGAAAAATATGAAGAGATTCACGGGAAAATTAGGAATCAATGCACTGAGGCAAAAGAAAAATGGCCTGAGGAAAATTGCAAGGAAATTGAAAATCAACACAACACCCGGAATACCAAAAGAATTAATGACATCACTAACAAAAGAACACACACATCAACGGGTTGCCTAAAAACCAAAGCTGGCAAAATCATAACAGAAAAAGATAAGATTTTACATGTGTGGTCAGATTATGTGAAAGACCTTTATGATGATACAAGAGAAGAACAATATGATCATAGGAATAATAATGAAGGACCATCAATTTTGAAGATGGAAGTTCAGAATGCTCTTAACCATATGAAAACTGGCAAGACCCCGGGTACAGATAACATAATAGAAATGATCAATGCCTTAGAGGAATATGGAATTGACCAAGTCATCTGACTGCTGAACGCAATATACCTCCAGAATTATGTAATTCTATATTTATTGCAATCCCGAAGAAATCAGGAGCTTTGAAATGCAATCAACCTTGAAAAATTAGTATGAGCCACATCACAAAGATTCTGCTGAGAATTATCATACAAAGAGTTAGGAAGGAAATACAACCCGAAATAGGAGAAGAACAATATGGGTTTTAAAAAGGCAAGGGCACAGTAATTGCTGTATATATACTGAGAACAGTAATTGAACGGTCTGTAGAAATAAACAAAGATCTATATCTTTGCTTTATTGACTACACAAAGACTTTCGATAAAGTGAGACATGTCAACATGATAAGGATGCTTGAAGATCTACAAATTGATGGAAAAGACCTTAGACTTGTAAAAAACATATATTGGAAACAACAAGCTGCCATCAGAATTGATAACGATGATCAGCCTATTAAAAGAGATGTGAGACAGGGATGTGTAATGTCTCCAGATCTTGTTTCCCTCTACAGTGAAAATATTTTCAGAAATATAGAAATTATGGAAGGAACCAACATTGGGGGAGAATACATCAATAACATTAGATATGCAAATGATACAATCTTGATTGCACACAATGAACAGGATCTGCAAAATTTAGTAGATGCGGTTGTTGCACACAGTGAACAACTAGGGTTAGAACTGAATATTAAGAAGAGACAGATTATGGTCGTAACTGGGAAGAAGGGAATACCACAATGTGATATACGAGTAAATGGGCATATTCTTAAGCAAGTAATTGGATAGTTATCTCGGAACAGTCATAACATCTGATGGGAGATGCCTTGAAGAGATTAGAACAAGAATTGCCATTGCGAAGGTAGTATAGCCTTTTGCAAGATGAAAAACATACTGACCAATAAAAAGATATGAATTGAAACAAGAAAAAGAGTATTGAAGTGCTACATAGAACCTGTGCTTTTGTATTGATGTGAAGCGTGGACAATGAGCAATCAAGCTGAAAAACATCTGATGGCTGTGGAAATGTGGTTTCTGAGGAAAACGCAAAGAATACCATGGACAGACAGAAAAACCAATGAACAAGTCCTTCAAGAAACAAATGAAGATCGTAAACTGATTAGAGTCATTAGACGTAGGCAGTCAAAATTTTTTGGGTATGTTATGAGAAGAAGTGACTTGGAGAACTTGGTGACGATTGGCAAGATCGAAGGGAATAGACCAAGGGGGAGACCGAGAAGTAAATCCCTTATAGCTTGGCCACGTGGCATGGTCGAGACAGGAACACGGAGCTGATCCACGACTCTGGTGATCGAGTGAGATGGCAGAACATGACCGCCCACACTTACTGGCATGGCACATGATGGATGGAGTCTTCAGCAGGCTTCATCACACTGGAAGTGGAAACCGCGGTCTATCCACCATTTGTTGACAAGACTAGTCTCTCTCCTGTATGCCCTGTGTGGAGGTGAGGGATGATTGGTATGAATTCTGATCTTGGTTCATCAGCATCCTTCATGAGGCATTAGAACATGCCCACTTACTTCACATTTGATGCACATTTGAATTGAACAACTCAATCTTGGCTCTACTCCTGTGCACTACTTGCCACTTGATGCACATTTTAATTGAACAGCTGAATCTCCTTGCTACTCTTGTCCTGTTTACTCCTATCTGCTAGGTGCCACTTGATATTACCTTTCTTTTGTTCACTTGCTCTTCACTCTTTCCCCCTGCAGGTGCACTAACCACTATACCTCTGTGGCTTTCCATAATCTTTGTTGTTAGTCATAATGTTTGTTTTATTTATATTTATGTCAAAGTCGTTTCCACTGTTTAATTTTTGTGCTTCATTTAGTATTTCTTGGAGATTGTTTTTAAACTATACAATTGTAATTAAAAGAGAAACAATTGTGGTGTGCTTGTAGATTGTCTGTGTTTTTTTAAAAAACTATATAACTTTAATTAAAAGAGAAATAAACTCTATGTGCTTGCAGACTGTGGACAGGGGTATTTGCAACTTGAGTTCACCATCATTTATCCACTGGGATGCCTGCAGTGTATTTCTGGAAGCTGTCATGTCAAAATTATTCCAGGCTGAAGGGGAGAAGCCAGATGTACAGGAGGGCATTAGTCTGTTGAAACAAGTTCTGGCTTATGAAATGCAGGTTGGTCACAGCATGAATACTGGTTCTTTCTGACATCTTTTTTTTCTGAAGAAAATGACACGTTAGACTTGTGTTCCTGTATGGATCAGAAATATGGAGAACCACTAAAAATATTACAAACTACAAAAATTATTTAATTGGCACATGTACAAAATGGGGCTGGAATGTAATGACAAAGTTACCAGTATGGAGCTCATGAAGAGTAGACAAATAGCAGGGAATCTAGAGGTGAAGAAAAGATGCTGGCAGTGGAAAGAGCAGGCATTGAGAAAACATGGGAATAGTATAACTAGAAAGGCCTTTGTTTGGAATCAACAGGGCAACAGAAATAGCAGAAGACCTAAACACATGGAGAAGAGAAATAGAGACAGGAATGAATAATATAGGGAGGACATGAACAGCGCTGCATGGGGTAGATAAGCATAACTGGCTTACAGTGAGTTGATCCTATGCCATAAAGGGAGAACAAAGGTCTATTTTCCAGTATTACAAATTGTATTTTGTGAAGTGTGATGTTACTGTAGAGGTCTATTTTCCAGTGTTACAACATTGTATTTTGTGAAGTGTGATGTTACATGTAGAGGTCTATATTTCCAGTGTTACAACGTTGTATTTTGTGAAGCGTGATGTTACTGTAGAGGTCTATATTCCAGTGTTACAACATTGTATTTTGTGAAGCGTGATGTTACTGTAGAGGTCTATATTCAGTTTACAACGTTGTATTTGTGAAGTGTGATGTTACTGTAGAGGTCTATATTCAGTGTTACAACATTGTATTGTGAAGCGTGATGTTACTGTAGAGGTCTATATTCCAGTGTTACAACGTTGTATTTGTGAAGTGTGATGTTACTGTAGAGGTCTATATTCAGGTTACAACATTGTATTTTGTGAAGCGTGATGTTACTGTAGAGGTCTATATTCCAGTGTTACAACATTGTATTTTGTGAAGCGTGATGTTACTGTAGAGGTCTATTTCCAGTGTTACAACGTTGTATTTTGTGAAGCGTGATGTTACTGTAGAGGTCTATATTCCAGTGTTACAACATTGTATTTTGTGAAGTGTGATGTTACTGTAGAGGTCTATATTCCAGTGTTACAACATTGTATTTTGTGAAGCGTGATGTTACTGTAGAGGTCTATATTCCAGTGTTACAACGTTGTATTTTGTGAAGCGTGATGTTACTGTAGAGGTCTATATTCCAGTGTTACAACATTGTATTTTGTGAAGCGTGATGTTACTGTAGAGGTCTATATTCCAGTGTTACAACGTTGTATTTTGTGAAGCGTGATGTTACTGTAGAGGTCTATATTCCAGTGTTACAACATTGTATTTTGTGAAGCGTGATGTTACTGTAGAGGTCTATATTCCAGTGTTACAACGTTGTATTTTGTGAAGCGTGATGTTACTGTAGAGGTCTATATTCCAGTGTTACAACATTGTATTTTGTGAAGCGTGATGTTACTGTAGAGGTCTATATTCCAGTGTTACAACGTTGTATTTTGTGAAGCGTGATGTTACTGTAGAGGTCTATATTCCAGTGTTACAACATTGTATTTTGTGAAGCGTGATGTTACTGTAGAGGTCTATTAAAAGTTAGTTTCATGTCCTTTACAAGACATAACAATCTACCACAGCATTTACTGGCTGTGTATGATTTTATACACTATTTTATGTTCAATAGTTTGTACAGATCTAGACAATTGCAATAAATTATGCTTTGGGGGGGGGGGGGGGGTGTGTGGGGTGTTTGCTACTGTAAAGTTACATACTGTTGCAAAAAATTTTGTTCTGTGTTTGTGTGATGTTTGCCACTGTAAAGTTAACACCATCATCATCATGTAGTAAGTCCTTACAAAACATGGCTTTTATCTTGGCCCAACAAAAACATGGCTTTTATCTTGGCCCAACAAAAACATGGCTTTTATCTTGGCCCAACAAAAACATGGCTTTTATCTTGGCCCAACAAAAAGTTTCTCAATCCCCTGCCAGTCCTCCTGCCTTATGCTACCTGATGCTCAACGTCTGCAATGTCCCGTGCCCATTTGTGTGTTAGTCGGCCCCTGCATCTTCCTATAATAACCTTTGCCTTCCATCACCGCTCTTTCCAAGCCATTGTCATATTGGTTTTTTGTGTTTTTGGGCGCTGGCTCGCTTTGAGCTCAAGCGTAGTCCATACACACTATTTCTAGCAGTGCTGGACTGAATTTCATGTGTGCATTAGCTTTACCTATTAACAGTGTCGCTTGCCATCAGGCGAACCCACTCCGACTTCAGAGGTTCAGTTCAGTCGTGTTTCCAGCATCACAGCAACGGGTCGTCCCCATTATGGTCCGTTCCTGTGCCAGTGAATATCACATAAAATGTTCCTCACTGCCCCATGTGAAAAGTGGAAAAGACCCCAGGAGTCTCGACAAACAACAGCCAGCTCAGGCACACTGTGCATAATTGTAAGTGTAATTAACGTCCCCAAGTTAAGGACGATAGGTCAACATTTTAGTCCAGCTGTCCGGTGTAGGGGTTGAACTGCTATCCTCGGCATCAGTACATTGGATGTTTAAGAACACATGTTTTTATCCACTCAGCCATGCTGACCTACATTGTGATATTTAATATGGCCAAAGTATCTCAGTAAAATTATATACTGTTGTGCAGGTCAGCATGGCTGAATGGGTAAGAATGTGTGTTATTAAACATCCAGTGTGCTGATGCCGAGGTAAGTGGTTCAACCCCTACACGGACAGCTGGACTAGAATGTTGACCTGTCATCCTTGGCTTGGGGACGTAAATTACAAGTACCCCTGAAGTCAGAGTGGGTTCACCCGATGGCGAGGGACACTGTTAATCCACACTCAAAATTCAGTCCATCACTACTATAAATAGTGTGTGTGGACTACGCTTGAGTTCAAATCAAGCGAGCGCAAAAAAAAAATATACTGTTGCAAAAATTACATTTTGCGTCATGTTCGTTACTGTAAAATTGTATGCTGACACACAAAAAAACAAGAACAGATGCCGCTACAAAAGTGGTGGCATGGGCATGGGAACTGGTAGACTTAATAGAACGTAAAGAGGGGGATTGAAATATGTATTTCGATCATACTCTTAGTTCAGGCGTGATTGTTACAGTTACTGAACTTGTCCGTCATTCACAGGTTTTGCTGTCTGTCACAATACACACACATATATGTTTATATGTTTCTTGGAATAGACAAGAACAGGCACAGCTGTTGGTTATGTCCTCTTTACAGTCCATGCCATCTGGTGTTGATCATCATTTCTGTCCAGTCTTCTGTCTTGTGTGCTGCAAACCATTTCTGAAACCAATGTTCCTTTATGCCATGATGCCAAACTCTAGCATTTTCTCTGTTGTCCTCTTTCCCTCCAACTTTCCTATTGCTCTTTAGCTTTTCCCTTCTCATTATATGTCCATGTCGTTAAACATAGGGAATTTAACACTTCTGAGTTCTTGGTATTATGGCGTACAAAGTTCTAAACTACACCCATAAACTCACTGTCTCTCCCTCCCTCCCCTCATCTCTCTCTATCTTCCCCCCATCCCTCTCTCTGGTTTTCTTTTTGTTTGTTTTTGTTTTCCTCCAGTCTACCTTCTGATGGCTGGCCAGACTGCTTCAACCACGGCATTGTGTCAATGTCTAAACCAACCTGATGAATCAAAGTATATTGGTACTAAAGCTTACTTTGTAATTGCATGTTAATTTATAAGCAGTATTTACATAATTAATGTTCTTTATGTGTTTTCTGGATACCATAAACAGAATTTTAATTTCTGTATTTCCAGGATCCATTAATTCTGTCAGCGGTGCTGTCCTGTATATCTGGGCTGTTTCCATTCCTCAACTATACACCTCAGACACTGCCACAAGTCCTGGCCAAGGTATACTTTTTATTTCATAACTAAATTAAAGGCTGGGCCATCACAGAGACTACTACAGGGCTGTCAAGTGTTAGACATTCACATATTCCAGGCTGCAGCATTATGAGGTTGGGTTGTCAGTTCCCTTCATTGCTACCTTTCCATACCACACAAGTCCCAGATATTTTTTGAAAATTGTCTGATATCTCAGTGAACGTCATTAGTCGCGGTTCCAACTTCATGGTAAACGTGTCACCCCATAATTCTTTTTTCCTGTGCCAGTCACACAAAATGCTCCTCACTGTCCCATGTGAAAAGTGGAACAGACAGCCAACTGCAGCAGTCATACATGCATAAAGCCGCTGCCAGAATTAAAGGTAATCATTGATGGAAGCAGCAGTCACTAGAAAACCAGGAGTTGCGCACATATTACTGCATAAGACAAAACCAGCTAGTTCTGCAACCGGGCCATCCACCAGTTTTCACCTCAAGAGTTGGTAAAAAGAATTCTGCTACTATCGAGGATTGAACCCAGACCACTGACTTGGCAAATGATAGTGCTAACCAGTATAATAAAGCTCATCATCATCATGATCGAGTATTTCAGCTCATGGGCTGGTTTTGAAGGTTTCTGATAATTCCATTCCAGAATTGTCTGTTTTGTACTGATATCTTTAATTCCACATACTGCATTGGTAGATCTGTGCATGCCTGTTTTATAGATGTTGTCCTTGGTCTCCCCCTTCCTCTTTTCCCCAGTGCCCTCTAGTACACTCTAGTTGTTTCTTCCTATCCTAGAGTGTGACCAAGCCATGAGTCTTCACATTTTAACTAGTTTAGGGTCTACCTAGAAGTATGTGGTCACATACAAAATATGCTTCGAAGAGGGTTGAAACCCAAAAAGTGCACAAATTACTATACAACCGTAAAATCATATGCTTTTGATTAATGATTACAGCAAGGGTAGAGATGGATTTGAACCCAGATGAGTGTACTAGCCAGTATGCATTTATAAAATCACATGCTTTAATTACTGATAATAGTACTTGAAAGAAACAAAAACTCATCTGAACTATACATGATACTTATATATTTTGTTATTTGAACACTTGTATGGATGTTCCAATAGTTTGCTGTTAATTGTCTTGCTGAAAATACCACATGTTATAGCTGTTTAAAGTACTAATCTACAAAGTGTAATGTTGTTTTGCAGATATTTAATGCAGTGGTGTTTAACATGCCAGGTCAGACCAAATCCACACGTTCCCAGGCAGTGAAGAATGTCCGAGTGCATGCATGTTCAGTACTTGTGAAAATTTGCAAGAACTATCCTGCACTTTTGCTGGTAAGTTTCATAATCACACAGAGAAAGGATAAGAATATAGAAATGATTAACAAGAATGTCAAGAATTTTCTATCGCTTCTTTCTCTGTTCGTATTTTTGTCTTCTAATAATGTGGCCAAAAATTGAAGATTGCTTCCTTCTGATGTTTGTGATAAGTTGTTTCTGCGGCTTAGTCTCCCTCAACATGTCCAAGTTGCTCATTTTTGCTGTCTAAAATGAATTGTCAGCATTCTTTTATAAAACCACATCTTCAAAGTCCCCAGGTTTTTTTCCACTTGTTTATTAATTGTCCAGGATTCACAACCATATTTTAGAACTGGTACTATGTGACATGCAAGAATTATTTTTCTAAACTTTCAGTGACAAGGAATTATTGCATAAGATGTTCATCATTTTATAAATTGCAGTTTTTGGTTGTCCTATTTTGTTTTTTGTCTTTCTGATGCATCTTCCATCTGATGTTATCCTTGTGTTTCTAGATATTTGAATTTCTGCACTTGTCCAAATATAACATCATTTACTTTAAATGTACATTTAGGCACTATCTGTTTCTTCGATATCACCATTACTTGTTTCCTTTTATTCAAACTAAGGCCAATTTTTTTTTCACTTTCTCCAATCGCTGTTCTATCTTTTCCTTTAGTTTCTTCTGACTTGTTATATTGTAACATTAAATGAAAACGATTGGCTGAAAAAGGCTAATTAAACTAGAACATTATATACAACAATAATAAAGAGACAAACCATTTTCTTTGGTCATATGATGACAACATTGTGACAACTGGAAAAATCGAGGGGGAGAGAGGCAGAGGCAGACCACGAGAAATTATGCTGGATGGACTGAGACAGTGGCATGGAGGAATATCACCAAAGACTGCAGCCTGTAATAAATGAATGCCTATGCAAGCTCGCAGCGCACTTGATAATGAAAACTCCCATAATGCAATAAACCCTACATGGAAAATGGTGAAGAATATCAGAGTACATGTTTGGTAATCGTGTGCATTTATATTCAAGAACTATTCTGTACTTTTCTTGGTAAATTTTACAGTCATCAGAGATGGGATAAGAATATAGAAATGATTAACTTGAGATGTTAAGAATCTAGAATTTTGATTTAATTGAGAGAATAGGTAAATGGAAATTGTCTCTTTTTCCCCCATTCTTACTTCCCCTTGACCTGTTAGATCACTTCTGGTCAATCGATTTACAGAAATCGTGGTCTTCAGTTAAGATTTTGTGCCTAGGATTGAATGTGCATTTTGGACGACTCCAGTACCTTAGCTAAGTAATTATTTTGTAATTTTTTATATGTGGTTGTATCTGTTTCTTCTTATGTTATGTCTGTTGATGAAACTTTCCAGCATGGCACATGCCATGTGGGGTTGTGTTTTTGTAATGCTGACCAATTCCATTTTCCATAATTGTTGATTTACATCATGCTTCCAGTACTTTAAGGATGAAGGATGAAACATCGAGTTAGGTTTGCCTAATTTGTTCAACTTGTGTTACTGTCCCTAGCCTGAGTTCCAGCACCTGTATAACAGTGTGAAGCAGATGGACAGTGACAGGGATCAGCTGAGTCAGATGGAGAAAATCATTCTTATTGAGGCTCTTATCATTGTCAGGTTAGTTGTTGCAGTTTGCTTCTGACAATTTATCTGCAATTTTAGTGCAATTTAAATGACAAGACTAATTAGAATGTACAATGTAACTACAATAACACAGTAGAGAAATTCAACAATTACATCTGCATAAGAGAGAATACATGTCTCTTTCCCTGCTTCATTGGAATCACTTCACTCTATTTCTACACCTACATGTTAAAAAACCAGCTCTGTGGCAAAGGGTTTACAGAAGCAATTCATAATCCCGCATACTGCATTCAAAATACAGTTGTGGGCGATTTGGCAACAAGCCATCTGGTGTTGGTTTTCATATAATGATATGAGTGCCAATCGTTCAGAAAGCAATGGAAAACTACTGAACGAAAACTTGAAAATAAAATCACAAACAGCCAAAAAATGCTGGGGTTGACTGCAACATCCTGTAAAGGATATGCAACTAACTTTAATGTTTAAAAAAAAAAAAAAAAAGTAAAAAGCCCTTTTACACATCCTGAGGTGTATATATTACGTGAGTAAATGGGCATATTCTTAAGCAAGTGAATCGGTACAGTTATCTCGGAACAGTCATAATATCTGATGGGAGGCGCCTTGAAGACATTAGAACAAGAATTGCCATTGCGATGGTAGCCTTTTACAAGATGAACAACACATTGACCAATATAAAGATATCAATTAAAACGAGAAAAAAGCGTTGAAGTGCTACATAGAACCTGTACTTTTGTATGGATGTGAAGCGTGGACAATGAGCAGTCAAGCTTAGCTGAAAAACATCTGATGGCTGTGGAAATGTGGTTTCTGAGGAAAATGCAAAGAATACCATGGACAGACAGAAAAACCAATGAACAAGTCCTTCAAGAAACAAATGAAGGCCGTAAACTGATTAGAGACATTAGACGTAGACAGTCAAAATTTTTTGGGCATGTTATGAGAAGAAGTGACTTGGAGAACTTGGTGACGACTAGCAAGATCGAGGGGAAGAGGCCAAGGGGAAGACAGAAGTAAATACCTGGATGGCTTGGTCACATGGCATGGTCGAGTGAGATGGCAGAACATGACCGCCCACGCTTATCAGCCTGGCACATGATGGATGGATGGAGGTATCTAGGGCATGTAGTGCTAGTCCAATATTTTCATAGACAGTTTGCACGTGCTGGGTGATGTAGCAGACGTCGCACCAGCTGCCTTTGCGTCTCAGGGCATTTCCTGCCTCCCATTTTAGCTGGTCGACCTGGCAACACTGGTCAGTTTAAATAAAATCTGCCTTGATGGAGATTCAAACACATGACCACTGGGTCAGCATGCTAGCCACTGAACTACTGACAGCTCCCACATATATCTGCATGTGAGCAAAGATGAGTAGCTGGTGTATGCTTGTGGTTTGTTACATTTTATCCCCGCTATTATTCCTTCATTGTGTCTCTTTTAGACATTGGAACAGTTAATCATTGTATGCTAAAGGATTTATTGTTCACTGTTGCTGATGGATTTACTATGAATGCTATCAGATTATCATATGTATTAAAATGTATGATCACCTTACACCAGTGGTTCCCAAACCACGGCCCGTGGGCCACTTGTGGCCCGCCAGCTGTCAGAAAGTGGCACGCGAGGCCTCGTTATTTAATATAATATATTTTAATAATTTCAAAAATGCACTCCGAACACCCCGTCAGCGTGTGATAATTTACTCTGCTCGTGGTTGTTATGCTCAGATATTATCGAAAGCGCCTGTTCAGTTTGCACCGAAACGTTATGAAGACACTGACTGCCTTTAAAGTTTTAGAATTTCGTTGACAAAAGTTAAGAAAGGTAAGAATGATATTGCACGACTTTTATAATTTTTTTAACGTTGTGGCCCTGCTTAACTACCGAAAATAATAGATACGGCCCTCTGCTTGAAAAGCTTGGGAACTACTGCCTTACACAAACAGATACAAAGGAAGTGTGCTTGAAAAGCTTGGGAACTACTGCCTTGTACAAACAGATACAAAGGAAGTGATAGAGAATCTGGCTGTGACTTTGCTACAATAATGATGTGCGGTAGCACATTTGCTTTGATGCAATGATGTCAGATCAGGAAAGAAAGAACTAAATATGGTCACTATGTTTGATCAAAACAGATAATGGTCACTATCAGCAGTAGAAAAATCCAGTGTCATGGTGCCTGGACATTTTTACCTAGCACCTGAATTTTCGGTCGTTTTTTTTTTTTTTTTTTTTTTTTTCAAAAAATACATGGTGGCTCCTGAGTTATGTTTACTTATTTCTACCTCTGGTCACTATTTCATATAAAGAAAGATAGAGCTAGATATTGGTCACTTCCCTGAAGATAACAATATGACAAGAGACGGAAGGGTGGCCAAAAATTAACTGAAAAAAATATTTATATTCAGCCTTTGAATGAAATCTGAAGCATAATGTTGAAACTCTTCACATTTACTCATCTGATTTGTGCTATTAAATAGCATAAAGAGAATCCTTTTCCATTTCTTATATTTTCATTTGCGGAATGTTATATTTGTCTATTCATGTTGTTATTTTAACGATTTATTTGTAATTTAACTCCTGTATCGAATTTACCAGTGGTTACTAGTCTTTGACTTGGAATGAGTGAGTGATTGGTCTTAAAAATTCTGTTTTCCAGCAACCAGTTCAATGACTTTGCTCGTCAATCAGCATTTATAGAGGAGGTCATTCTTCCTGTCAAGCAGCTTTGGTCATCAGATGATTTTGCTAAGTATGATTATTGTGCTCTTTATAAAAAACATTTCTTCTTACTGGTTATTTTTTTTTTTAAATGTGAAGGACCTTTTTTCCCATTATGCCATGAGGCCTATTAGATATATGGTGCTAATTCCATAATGTTAGATAAATTGGCAGTGATGCGCTCAGGGTCAGACCAGATATTCATTATTACCAATAGTGAAATGATCACGTATAACCAGTTCACATAGTTTGGCTACCGTGAAAGATGTCACAGTAGGTAACAACCATACTGGAGGGAAAAGCGAGAGGCAGGCAAACAAATTATATTTTATGTTTAACTTCAATAAAATGAGCACATAAAAAACATTTACTAATGTCTGACTTTGACAAAGTTAACACATTATTATACTTTTGTCTAACTTCAGTAGAGGGAGTACAAGTACATGAAATATTATACTTTGTCTAACTTCAGTAGAGGGAGTACGTGAAACATGATTATACTTTGTCTAACTTTAGTAGGCCAGCTTCGTGGCTTAGAGGTTATGACTTTTCTCCGTAATCTCGTATACTCTCGTGGGTTAGCGTGATGACGGTAAGAATCAGCGGTGGTTCGAATCGCATCGATAACTTACGGGGTATGTGAGCTGGCCGCTCAGAAAGCAATGGCAAACTACTGAGCGTAATCTTGCCAAGAAATCAACATACAGCTGAAAGATGCTGGTGTTGACAGCTATGTCCTGTAAAGGATATGCAAAAAAAAAAAAAAAAACACTTTAGTAGAGTGGGCAGCTGAAAAACATGATTATACTTATATCTGACTTCCATAGAGTGAACACATAATTATACTTTATGTTTAACTTAGGTAGATTTAACACATGATTATACTTTTTGTCAAAATTTGGTAGAGTTAACACAGGATGTATACTTTATTTCCAACATCGGTAATGTTAACACATGATTATACTTAATGTCTAACTTTGATAGAGTTAACACATGATTATACTTTATGTTTAACATCGGTACTTTATGTCTAACTTTGATAGAGTTAACACGTGATTATACTTTATGTCTAGCTTTAGTAGAGTTAACACATGATTATACTTTATGTCTAACTTTGATAGAGTTAACACATGATTATACTTTATATCTAACTTTCATAGAGTTAACACATGATTATACTTTATGTCTAACTTTAGTAGAGTTAACACATGATCATACACTCCAGCCAGAAATGCCTTCATTATTGAAGACCGCAAGAGTTGCTAATGTTTGGAATGATTACATGTTGTGTTTTAGGGCATTCAGCTCCCCGGAATGTTTCATGTCGTACGTGGGATTGGACCAGGCTGCTGTAGAGCCAAGCAGTGCTGATACTTGTGGCATTAATAGGTCTCATGTAAGTGACTTCCCATGGATTAAAAGTATTGTGTTATCTGATCTTGCACGTCGATATCTTTGTGTATATTACGTGGTATTAGGTAATATGCGGAGCAGGTGACCACAGCTTAGAGTTTTGGGCTCTCACCTCAGAGGATGCACCCATTTTTCTATAGACCAATCAGCACTCAGTGGGGGATGTGATCAGGATTGTGGCGGCCGCCTTGACTTCCCAAGACATTTCCTGGTACCCATTTTAAACTGGGTCAGCCTGGGGAACTCGGGTCACTTTTAAAATATCTGAATCCATGCAGATGTTAATTTATGACCACTGGGATGACAGGTGAGCACTTCGCTGCTGTGCCTAGAACCATATGCCCAATGAAAGGGTAGTTTACTTTTTATCATCTCCGGGGATATTTGTTCTAATTGCCAGCAAAACAAATGGTTTTTATCTATCCACCAGGGACGCAGAGGTGTTTCCAAGGCACCAGGGCCGGGTTATATACTGGCCAAGACCTATTGACGCGTCCTCGTCGAGCGTCCTGGGCAACAGGTCCCTTCGGGGTCCTGGCTGAAGTCAATAGGATCGCTGATTCCTCCGAAGTCGGAGAGTGTCTGCCTGTACGGCGAGGAACCACCAGTCTGCACACCAATAAGCCAGACATGGGACAACGGATACTCACGCAAACCTCAGGTCCTGTATGACATCACACTGATGTTGGACAACAAGATGTCTTCATCCGACATACAGGACTTCGCGTTGGAGCTCAAGCCAACGAACACAAGCAAGCAAGCATCTATCCATCACAGCCCATACATGGTTGTAGTCCAGAAAGCTCTTCCTAACCTTAAGCTGAAAAACATAATAGGGGCATAGAAATAAAAGAAGAAAAGTTACTAACAGTCGGCGCATATTACTTTGTATCACTTAAGTAGATAACTAATATATATTTGACAATTAATTATTCAACCAAGCAGAAGTATATAATTAATAAAACTGCATTTATGAAAATGAATCGAGAGTCGACTGAATCTGCATCCTTGACCATGGGTGAAGCCAGAAAAGACGCTATATATCTGGCCAAAGAAGTATAGTCAACCAACTCAGACCTGGTGCCACAGACCACTACAGGCTGAGGGAGATACTGAGGAGGGGATCTGAGCACTTATGGACTGAATGGTTCTGTGTGCAGTGAGGATAATCTGACCACTAACAATGTATAAAAACAAAAGATTTGAACAGGGTATTTTTGTACATTTGTTTCTTCTAAATGGATACATATAACAGCTTATGTAAAAAAAAGTAATTTAATGAGAATCTTTGCTACCCCAGAAAAATCATTTGTCTCTCTCCAATTCAGTTCCATCTTAAATCCTTTGGAATGTTTTCAAGGAGACTTAAAGATGAATTTGAAAGAAAATTTCCGCAAAGCATTCACTGCTATATAAGCATAGCAGTCATTTTCCTGTCCAACATATGTCAATTGTAATTATAAATAATGTCTGCATTCAGTGATATTTGGTAATTTTGAGAAAAAGACAGGAAAAGAAAAACATACATACATGATAAATCCCTTAAATTGATGAAGTAGTGTAAAATATAAAACAATACAATGTGCATCTATAAATGTGCCATGGAACATATATTATATGTGTATCACATGATAGAGTATATGTACTTCAGTAAGTATTATACAGACATGTGAAGCTGTATTTCAGTTTGTTGCCAGTAAATGTCAAAGTTCATGTTTCCTACAGATTACATACTGCATCAACACTATACTTGCGGTCATCAAGAGAAGTCAGTGGCCTGAAGACTTTGCTGTGAGTATTTTCATGTTGATACATACACCTGTTGATGTTGTTGTTGTTTGGATTCCATAACTTCCTTTGTTATTTGTTAGTTTGTAGTTAAGATGACATAGTAGTCATGTTTCTGTTCAGCACATATCAGTTGTAATAATTATAAATGTTTTCATTCATTGATATTTGACAACAGAAAAAGAAAGGGGAAAACACATGCATGCACGCACGCGCGCGCGCACGATACACCCACTAATTTACAGAAATAGTGTATGTTATAGCACCTACGTGTTACTGGGGGACCATTAGGGAAGAAAGGAATATAAATAACACTCTCTTAGGCATGGTGTAAGAGGGGGGTAAGGAGGGTTGGCATAACAGTGGCTACCTCATCCCATAGAAAACTTTAGCTACAAAATCCAACCAATCATGAATGTCTCAATGGGCTTGCTTGAGTTGGGTAAGAACAGGTGCTCCAATGGGAGGTGAAAGGCAGAAGTCAAGAAGGCTTGACTGATAGGGAACAGAAGTTTAGATCATAAGTAAGTACACTACCTTACAACCATTTCATCATCATCATATGCAGTGTCGATAAGCGTGTGCGGTCATGTTTTACCATGTCATACAATCACCAGTGATCCAGATATTTCATTCTCTGCCTTCCTATTGTTCTTTTCCCCTCAGTCTTGCCAGTTGTCACCAAGTTCTCCAGTTTATTTCTTCTCGTAGTATTCCCACCAAATCTTGAATATCTACATCTAATTTCTCTAATCAGTTTATGGTTTTCATTTGTTTCTTGTTCGACTTGCTCATTGACAACCAATTAGGCACCAGCTTTTTTGTATTTACAATGTCTATGTGTAGGGTTTAGTGACTTCATCAGTAATCACTAATGTGTTTATATACTTGTTCTGGATAATGTGCTGTGAGTTGTATGTTTTGAATAATGCTGTAATTATTTTCAAATATTGATTCTTCAGGTTGCACAGAGAGGGGGATTTTTGGTACAAACGGATGGTACAGCTGTGTTGAGGAACCCTGCGACACAGCATATCTGTCCATTATTTGACAATCTGATAGCATTACTCAAGTATGTTATTAAGGTTTATATTTAAACAAAATGTGTGTTATATTTTCTGGTATAGTTAATTATTTCTACATGCAGTCTACTGTGTTTATGTATAAAAATACGTGCAGCAACGCTGATAAGTCAGTATTTTTACTTTTCTGTGATGAAAAAGCTGCAGATCCATGTAAGAATGTAGTAAATGTTTTAACTTTTGTGTAGTGTCGTGTTTACAATTTAGTATATAGTAGTCACATTATTGCCGGTCTCTCTGGCCGAGGGGTTACAGCACTTTCTCCGTAATCCCGTTTATCACGCATAGTCTCGTAGCGGGCGAGAGCTGGGAGCGGTTCTACCCCCGCTGGTGACTTGCGGGATAACTGAGCCGGCCGCTCAGAAAGTAATGGCAAACTACTGAGCGTAACCTTGCCAAGAAATCAACAGACAGCTGAAAGATGCTGCTGTTGACAGTGATGTCCTGTAAAGGATATGCGAATTTAAAAAAAATAAAAGTCACATTATTATAGTGGCCGAGCACTTGCTTCTTGGCCTGGTTGTCTTATGTTTAAATCCCCATTGAAGTGCTTTTTAAATATTGACCTTGGTTCTCAGGTCGTCCCTGTCTAAAATTGGTACTAGAAAATGTTCTGAAATGTAAAGGTCGCTGACATCATATCGACTGCATCACCAGAATGCTGATTTAAAAAAAAAAAAAAAAAAATTTATGGGACTGGCATAGCATACGCAATGCACTTCAATGCATGTAAAATGATCTTTCACTTTTTACATTGTCCTGGGACTCATTATGTAGAAAACAATCATTGGCATGGCAAAGAGTATCTTTAATATCTGTCTCTATTCTCTCTTGTTTTAATCAAACTGCCTCATCTACATCAGTTCTTTTACTTTTCTTTGTTACTGTAGGTTATAATTAGCATTGTGAGAGTTTGGGTTTGAGCTCAGTTTCTCTATATCCAAGTGTGTTTCTTTGTTTTTGTTTCCTGTAATGTTTAAATGATTTGAACCCATTTTATATGCCTTGAGGCATGTTGGGTATATGGTGCTGTGCCCCAACATTTTATAGCTCCATCGACACTCAAGGTGTGATGTGGTCAATGTCGTGCCAGTCATCTTTCCTTCCCAAGATACCTGGCGTATTTTTAATGACTGCAGTGTTTGAAAATATTGCTGGTCCAAGTTTTATATTTACCTGTTAGGTTACATGAACTTTACAGAGGGTGAATACAAAACTTGGACCGGCAATATTTTCAAACACTGCAGTCATTAAATATACACCCTGTATTTTCTGATACCCATTTTAGGCTAGCTTGATCTGAAAGCCCAGGTACATTTTTAAAAGAATTACCTCACAGTGCCGGCTCTGTGGCGGAAGGGGCTACAGATGCAATTCGTAATCCCACATACCATGTTCGAAACACAGCTGAAAGCAATGGCAAACTACTGAATATAAACTTTCCAAGAAATCACTAACAGCCAAAAACTGCTGGGGTTGACTTAACATCAACTTGTTAATCAGCGTTTTTGATATTTTTGAATATTTGGCATGTGTTACGTTTGGGGGTATAGAGTGTTAGGCCTTTACATATTCTAGACCATAACATATGCAGTGGGGTAGCTAGGTCCTTTCCTCATCAATTTTCCTTCCTAGAAAATTTTGAAAAATATAATTTTTCGTGAGGCTGGGTCTGAAAAAATAATCCTGCCTTGGCTGGGGATTGAACCAGGCCCCCCCGGGAAGGTTAACCCGGTCAACAAATGCCCGCAGAAGTCGGATGTGTCGGCCTAACGGCGCAAGAACGCAGCTCTGCTGTAAACAGGCACAACGCAATCACGTCCGAAAAAAAAACTCCGGATGAACGAAGAAGAACCAGGCCCACTGTCTTGATAGACAAGCATTCTAACAACTGTGCTACTGCAGCTCCTTGTCTTGTTCAAATTCTACCTCATGTGTTACAGAGACAAATGTTGATTTTGAAATTATTCTGAAACAACTGCCATTTGTGTGTTATTTCCTGTTTCCAGGACCAGTTGCTGCCTGTTTAAGCCAGAGTATTTGAGTTTGCGTCACAATGATTTCATCAAGGCATACGACCTGATGGACCACGACAGGTTGAATGTTCTTGGTGAGAATTATTTTCAGCACACTATGAAGTACTTTTGCTTTTGTGCTTTTGTCTGTATGTTTTTCCATGTTTATTTGTATATCTGTTAATTTCCATGTCTTGTCAGGCTGTTATCCATTCATTCATCCATCTTTCTGTCTGTTTTGCTGGCATTCTTTCTATCATAATTTCTCTCAGTCCATTAATCTGTTTCCATCCATTTGTCTGTCCATGTGATTGTTTGTATCTGTCTGTCTATATCCATTATCTTCTTTATTTCTTGAGCGTTTGCTTTCTCTATTTCTGTTAATTCGTGTTTCCATCCGTCACCTGTTATTCGATGCACATCTGCCTACCTGTTTTGTCTGTGTCTGTCACACACATATAGATTATTGTTTTGTTGTTGCTATTTACCATACAGAAATATTAATCAGTTATTTTCTGTATCACTAAACAGGTATCCCACCAGCTTGTGTGGACAATTCAGATTCCCTGTTTTATAGGCACCCACTTGAACGTATGCAAAACTTCATCACGGCAGTCTTTGAATATGGGTAAGCAGTCGCTGTAGTTTTAGTATTGTACATCTGCTTGCACTGTATCATCCAGTGCAGTGCCTTGCTGGCTGGTATTTGCAATCACGCCTCTCCACAAATTGCAATCTCCGACTGCATGGATCAGTTCATGTGTTGACCCCTTTCCGTACCATGACACAAGACGGTCAAGAATCTTCTCACTCTGTCTTCCTCTATCTCTTTTTCTGCAAATATTTCCTGTTGTCACAATATGTTCCTTTTTTTGTCTTCTCATAATGTGATTAAAAAAACCATGACTGCTTCTTTCTGTTGTTTGTGATAAGTTATATTTGTGACTCTGCTTCCCTCAAAACATCCAGATTGCTCATTTTGGCTGTCTAATTAATTTTCAGCATTCTTCTATAAAACCACATCTCCAAGGCTTCCGGGGATTTTTTCGCCTGTTTACTAATTACTAATTGTCCAGGATTCGCAGCCGTATGTTAAAACTGGTTCTATGTAACATGCAAGAATTCTTTTTCTTACTTTCAAGGACAATGACTTATTGCACAAAACATTCTTCAAAACATTTTTATATAAGTATCGAAAAGGGTTTGGCTGCTGCTAAGCTGATGCTAGAGACACAAAATATGACCTCGAAAACACAAAATATGACCTTGAAGCCTGAGAAATGGGAAAACACACACACTCACACACACTAACAGGTGAATGTTTCAACCAAAGTCTTTATTAATGAACAAGAAAAACAAAACCAAAAAAAACAAAAAACAAATGAGACAAAAGAGTAGTTATCTCTGCATCTAAGAAGTAGTTTGATGAGCATAATGAAACTGTAATGTGTAAACAAGAACTAGTCTGTTCAACATAGTTGGCTTCGAAGACCTACTTGCAAATGAAAATTTCAACTATCAAGCAGTCTAAAATGTTAGCTTATGTCCTGGTATTAATTCACAGGCGAATACTGTACACATAGGGGATGGACTCCCTATGGACAGATTTGTATCCTAAACCTGCGACTGGCCTAGCAAGCCGGCAGGGGATCTTCATACTGCTTGTAGAAAAACTAAGAGGTAAATAGGCACAATGAACGTCTGCAGTTTCAATAGTAAAGAAGAAGAGCTTGTGGAAACAATGGAAGAGAGGAAAATTGGACTGATGGGAATAGCGGACACCAGAACAAAGGGGAAAGGATGCAAGGAGCTCCATCACAGTTATACATTTGTCTACTCTGGAGTAGAACAGCAAGAAAGGGCAAGACACAGTGTGGGAATAGTCATCGAACCACGGCTAGCAAGAGGAATACTAGAAATAAAATATATATCAGAATGGGAATATTAATACATGAAGCCCATAATTGGGCACTCTCACAATGTTTATACTTCACCTTGACACTGCAAAGGTACAAGAGGAACATGATGAGATGAGATACCGTACACAAAACCAGGACTTTGTAGGAAGGATACCTGGGAATAATGAAGGTCAGTCACAAAATGATGGTCTTTGAATCTACTCAATCAAATACAATCAGTCATTGTACATTCTCAACACCTGCACCTTCTCAACACAAAATCAACACCTGCGAAATGAGATGCCTGAGGAGAGCTGCCAACTTAACAATCCGAGACCAAGTAAGATTGATTGATTGATTGATTTAAGAACCGACATCACAGCATGCGGAACATTCCCATAAGCACTCCGTCCCCATCCTCAGCAGCCAAGTAAGAAATGCTACTATCAGACAGACTGTGGGATCAACACCTTGTACCACATTTATTGAAAGACAGAAAATCAAGTGGTTTGGCCATGTCGTTAGAATGCAACATCAGCAACTACCATCACTGGCCTTACATCAAAGATCATCTGCGACGAGACCACGAGGACGTCCAAGAAGAAAATGGATTGACGACATCAGAGACATTGTACAACCACACGGAATGACACTATCCAGTGCCGCCCACCGGGCGCTGGAACGCAAATTATTCCTCCCCACGGCGCTTGACGGCAGAAGTGGATGATGATGAGATGATGATGATTGTACATTCTGTTTTACAGTTTACATTGAATGTCAGATTGGAACTAAACTGATGCAATAAATCAAAACAATGTTTTTCCTTTACTGAAGTTAAGCACAATTTGTTGTCTGGTATACTGGCTGAAATACACAAAACACATAGTCACTGTGATACTATTCAAATATGGAGCATTTGTTATCCCCATAGAAATAACAGATTCACTAAAAAGTCTTTCTGTCTGCACAACACTGATTTTAAACACCTAATGGGTGAAATCTAAGTATATTTGAGTAATCGTTTATTGTTCGTTGAATACAATACATAAAATTCCTTTGGTTTGTTAATTTATGGCTGGAATTTAATCAGTATTGAGAGATGGGCGAGGATGAGATTTTATGGCCTTTTGACGGCATAGGGTTTCCTGAAGACTGATTGATTCTCTTTCCCACCCATACAGGTATATCTTCCGTTACTTGATTTGCTAATTGTAGTTTTGTTCAACGTATGGAAGTTTAATTTAGTATATTTTAAAGGTTTAAAGGCAGTTTGGCGAGAGGATCGACTTCATTGCACCAGATTTTATCCCACATGGCTAGGTTTCTTTCCGCAGGACAGCCTGCTGAGAGCATAGCACAAAGTACAAACTCCGTCACTCCAACGATGACCCCCAGAAATTACACTCGTGAACCCAATGACAGTCTGGATCCACACCCACAACCTTTGGAATGTGAGGCAGGGTGCTTAACCACTTCGCCATGGAGATCCCCTGTATGTATATTTGAAATGACGCTGTCATAGCAACAGATGTCTATTAGCCGGGAGGATGTGCAGAAACATTAGCAATTAGTGAAATGCAGCAGTTATTGATTCTTGGTTTCAATGTACAGATTCCACATCCTGGGCAATGCAAGCCAGTGTTTGGGTGCAGAATTCTACTCAACTCCTGGCCTGTCTGAAGTTATCATTGGCAATCTGGTGGTGAATTTCAAGCTACTCCCTGACTACAGAGCAAGGCTGTTTATACGTATCCTTGTTTAGAGATGATGTTTATACGTATCCTTGTTTAGAGATGATGTTTATACGTATCCTTGTTTAGAGATGATGTTTTGTAATGAATAACCATGTTGAATGCTTCAGTATGTGCTGCTTGACAGAATTCCACATGTCCAGTATGCCTTAAGTCGTGTAAAGGAATCCTTTACTTTTACTGTTTAAGTGTAACAGTTTTTTAAACAATGTAAGAATTTCAGTGATATCTTATAATGAATACACAAGTTTATACAAAATGAGAACCTTGACCAGACTGTTCAGGCAATTTTATCAAGCCCTTCATCCAGGGGTGTCCCGAGGAGCAGTTCCTGAGTGTGGCTGTGCCTGTTTTGACCATACTGTGTCCAGACATCTATCAGGTATGTTGTATTTGTTTGTTGACCATACTGTGTCCAGACATCTATCAGGTATGTTGTATTTTTTTGTTGACCATACTGTGTCCAGACATCTATCAGGTATGTTGTATTTGTTTGTTGACCATACTGTGTCCAGACATCTATCAGGTATGTTGTATTTGTTTGTTGACCATACTGTGTCCAGACATTTATCAGGTATGTTGTATTTGTTTGTTGACCATACTGTGTCCAGACATCTATCAGGTATGTTGTATTTGTTTGTTGACCATACTGTGTCCAGACATCTATCAGGTATGTTGTATTTGTTTGTTGACCATACTGTGTCCAGACATCTATCAGGTATGTTGTATTTGTTTGTTGACCATGCCTTTAACATGTAAGCCATCATATTCTTCTTCTCTCTTGACTTCAGAGTTTAATCAATATTTACTTTTTTGTTTATTATGTTTGTTTCTAGTGTCTTTGGTAAATGCTTTTAGTATTAGCTTTTATGGTGAGTTTGTTACTACTTGTTTCTTTTCTCAGTCTTACGCAGAAATTCTTGAGGAACTATGTTTTAATGCTATTGTGGTCTTCCTCGATATTTTAAATTTAAAAAATTTAGTTGCATGTCCTTTACAGGACGTAGCAGTCAACCCCAGTATTTTGGCTTTTCTTGATTCCTGGGCAAGTTTTACATTCAGTAGTTTGCCATTGCTTTCTTTTTTGAAAAAACCAGCACCGCTGTGTTTTGAACCCGAGTATACGGGATTACAAATCGCGTCCGTAACACCTTCGCCATGGACGGTATCCTCGTTATATGAAGCCCATAAACGGGCACTCTTCTGCTGTTTATGTTGCACCTTGACACCCAAAGGTTGAAGAGGAACAAGATGAGATGAGATGCCGAGTGTGATCTCCCTCTGGACATTGGGTTGGTGTTTTCTGAACAATGAAATGCCTAAAACCTTTGAAGGAAAAATGACTAGCCTAGGCCTAATCCCAACCAGTCCATATATGCTGTATTTGATAATGATCTTGTTACTTCCTTACATGCTACTCTGTAGATGTGAAGTTGCAGTACTGGTCTTGCACACTCAACCAGCTGCTGAGCTTGGAGAGGGGGAAGGAGAACTCTGCAACACAGTTCTTGTGGAAATTTTACTCTAGTACCATGTGGGGAAGACATTCTCTCATTCAGCTAGGTGCCAGTCGTTTCCAGGGCTCAGTTGACTTGAATGCCAATACATTAGACTGAAGAGCTTAAACTAGCAGTCTTCCAGAGGATTCACCAACCAACCAACCAATCAGAGATATTGTGAAATACTGATACCTTGTTAGACTCATGTTTTTGTGACTAAACATCATTTGATAGGTGATGTGTTTAGTATCCTGCTTCCTTGAGAAGGCTAACCCAGTAAAGAAATGCCTTGAAGAAGTTGGATATGGTGACTTAAAGGTGCAAATATCACAGCTCTGCTATAAATAGACAACCCAAATATTGTCCGAGAATGTTTTACAATCCTAATGAATACAGGAGAAGATGTAGCAGCAGGAGGAAGAATAGGAGAAGAAGAGAAGGAAGTGGGAGAAGAGGAAAACAAGAAGAAAGTGACAGGAGAAAGTGACAGAAGAATTGAGAAAAGTGAATGGGTGGAGAAGCAACAGGAGCAAAAGAAGAAGCATTATAATCATCATGCCATGTCTCCCAGAATATATTCTGATATCCTGATTTATAAAACTGCGACAATCCTGGAGCTGTGTGATCACTGAAAGCAAAATTCCCATCACAAGGGAGATTTAGCCCTTGACCAGTGGGTAGTCATAACATCTAGGGGAAGGCAGAGAAGTAAATACCTGGATGGTTTGGCCACATGGTATGGTCGAGGCAAGAACACTGAGATGGTCCACAACTCTGGTGATCAAGTGAGATGGCGAAACATGACCTCCCACACTTATCGGAATGGCACATGATGAATGAAGTGGGTAGTCAGGCGAATGCACTAACCATCCAGTCTTTCCCTCACTTTGGCAAGCGATGAGTCCAGGTGTCAAACCTATATCTGACGGCATTTGTAACATTACCAGTGCTTATTGCTATCGGCTTGGTTAGCGTGCCTGCCTTGATCATTTCAGTCTTTCATTTATCATTTCCATTTTATATATTGAGCTGTAAGTTGTTTAGTTTTTAAAATGCATCATTAATTTATGTATTTTAGATTTGTGTTGCCTTTTAATCCACTTTCCAATACCATTTTGTACTTACTTTATTTTTATCTTATTGTTCGTCATTCCCTTGTCAGTTTAATATAGTCTTGTCTTATTATTAGATAGCTGTTGTTGTTGTTGTTTTTTTTTAAACTGAAGAATCACATGGTTTGAAATCTGTTTCACGAGTTTCCCCTATAATAATAATAATGATTATTATTATTATTATTATTATTATTATTATTATTATTGGTAACTGGTCTAGGATCGAAGCTCCGACAGGCGGACAGTTAGAGTATCGCTTTGCTGATCCGGCAGCTTCTGCAGCTTGTCTTGTTCCAGACATATTGGTGTCACCTTTCCTCTGTAGTAAACTAGACAGGCTGAGGAAGGGATCATGCTGCATGAGCAACACATGGTCTCTAAATTCAGCCCAGGCTTTGTGTTATAGAGAGATAAGACCATTTTACAAACTATCGTCTGTCAAGGTGCCAGTCATTATTATTATTATTACCTTTACTATTATTATTTGTGCCGGTCTCCCTGGCCGAGGGGTTAGCAGCTTTCACCGTAAGCCCAAATACTCTTGTGGTTGACGTGAGCTCTCGAGAATTGGAAGCGGTTCGAGTCGCGCCAGTGACCTATGAGAGTATGGAGCCGGTCGCTCAGAAAGTCGTGAGGTGCTGATGAGCGTAATCTAGCTTAGAAATCAACATACAGCTGAAAGATGCTGATGTTGACTGTAATATCCTGAAACAGGATGGAAACGCGGGAAAAAAATATTATTATTTGTCCTTTTTATGTGTTTAGTAGTTGTAGTATTAGTTTTTATGGTAGTCTTGTATTAGTTTTTATGACCAAAGAAATACATAGTTTAAAAACACACCAGTTGTGCTTTCATCTAAGATTTTTGTATTGATACTGAAAGATTTTATCCACCAGTACCTGTTCACCCACATTTCTTATTTTCAAAGTTGGTGTCTTTTTATAACATTTAATGTCACATTCAAACATGTTGTAGACCTAACCATGAAATAAGACATTTGTTTGTTGAAAACATTAGAAAATGTGACCATATAATTTTTACAGAGACTTACAGACAGATGGCAGGTTATCAACAAAAGATTAGAGGAAAAGTAAGTAAAGTGGAGCTATATTTAATTAGAGAAGTTGACATAGCCCATAATTCTTCTTCTTTTTTTATTTTTGTAGTCCTTGATTAGTAGTCCTTGATGTTGTAGTCCTTATTTTTGTAGTCCTTGGAGGAGCAGCTGGCCGAGAGGCTAGAACGCAGGACTCATTCGGGAGACCCGGGTTCGATCCCTCGGTAAGGTGTCGGATTTGTTTCTGTCGGGGGCAAAAAGAAAATCCTAACCTGCACAGTTCTCGGCGACTGCACTAGCCAGGCGGCCTTTATTCCTCAGGCTCAAAGACCCCTCTGCCATACACCGCAAGGTACTATATTGGCAGTAAATGACAGTGACAGTTTGACAGTAGTCCTTGATCTCACATTTGACTCATAGGCCCTCAGCCAACTCATGGCACATCTTTAACTATCTCATTCCATTCTGTTCGTGTCCTCCCAATATGATTCATTTCTGTCTCTACTTCTCTTCTCGGAGTGCTTTTAGTTCTGCTATTTTGTTTGCCTTGTGTATTCCAGAGAAAGATCTTTCAAGTTTATATTCTGAAGTTTTTCTCAATGTGTGCTCTATCTAGCTCCAGCATCATTTCTTCACCTCTTGATACACAAGAATTTGTTTAGTTCTCTCCATGAGCTCCACTCTGGTGACTCAGTCATACCATTCTAGTCCCACTATTATGCCCAGGCACAGATTAATGAATGCCTCTAGATTTTTAGGAACCATCTTTGTCGTTCTCCATGTTTCTGATTGATACACTAGTAATGATTTAATGTTTGAATTTAATATTCTAAATTTGGTGCCATAAGTGCCAATCCTGACAGTTAATTTAATTCACATTTTACAGTGATGATCTTAGGGTTGCCCAATGGTTGATTCATACATATGCATACAATGGAATCAAACAACCAATCATTTCTTTTGAAATGTTGGTAATCTACTACATTTAGCATAACAGCCTTGTGTTCGTTGTTGCTATTGATCCAGCAGAAACTGTACCACGTTTCGGCCCCTTGGTCCATTAACATGCAGTGATGCATGCAAATGTTCATCTGCTGTTGTTTCATTAAAGTGTTCCATATCTGGTTTTGGTGGAAATAATCTAGTTTTGGTGGAAATAATTTCCTGATATCTGTAAGAGCTGGACACTCAGAAGACATTATCACAAGGACACTTATTTTGACCAGACTGCAAGCACATAAAATCAGACGGGTGAAGTTTGACAAGAGAAGCTTGCTGGGAGCCAAAGAGAAGTCAACCAACATAAAAATAGTGTTGTCAGTCATCACACGCTGAGGGAGATATGAAGAGGCGATCTGAACATTATGCACTAATAGTTAGATATGCAGTGAGAATATCTGTTTACTAGTCTCATTAACCCTTCAGAGGGCAAGCGTTTTTCCTTTTTCTAACTCTGAACTGGCAAAATATTTCAGATGTTTACTAAGATTTAGTGTTGGGTTAGTAAAATCATATCTAAGGTGTTAGTGAACAACATTTTATGAAATAAAGAACATAATGAAGGAAAATAATTGAAGATTTAAAATTGTACTCACATTTGAAATAAAGAATCCGATGTTGCCAGTAATCCACACATGAACACAAATATTTACAAAATAGAACATATTGTTTGTGATTGTCAGTCATCTATACACTGATTCTGAATCAGAATCACTTTCTTCAAACTTTAATTTCCAGAACATTTCCTGGTACCCATCATAGGCTGGACTAACCTGGGAGTCCACACAATTTGTAAAAAATGTCCAATCTCAAGGAGAATTCAAACATGACCACCTGGCCAGCAGATAGCATGCTAGCCACTGAGCCAGCATGGCTCCTGGAGTCTGTTTGGGTGCATGTTCTTGGAGTCTGTTTGAGTGTATGTTCCTGAAGTCTGTTTGGGTGCATGTTCCTGAAGTCTGTTTGGGTGCATGTTCCTGAAGTCTGTTTTGAGTGCATATTCCTGAAGTCTGTTTGGGTGTATGTTCCTAAAATCTGTTTGGGTGTGTATTCCTGACATCTATTTGGGTGCATATTTTCAAAGTCTGAAAATTGTGTATTGGTCCTTATTTGTCTGATGGCTTATGTTGACTTTAGGGTCCGCGCCAGGCTTATATTTTCATACTTCTCTCCTGGTATCTTCAGTGGTCCATCTTAAGGTTTATAGTTAACTACCTGTCATAGTCTGTGACTTAGAGGTTAGTGAAGTGCAGTTGTATATTTCCTTAACATATCAAGCCGAGAGTTGGAGCTTAGCTGCAGACAATTTGGAAAAAGATCGCTTTTCATTGATTTTGATGGGATGAGGTGTTGACTATTCAGAAAGCACTGAACATAAAATTTCCTGGTAAATCATGACAAACAATGAATGCTGGGGTTGACTGCAACATTCTGTAAAGAACATGCAGCTAACCTTTTTGTTTGTTATTTTGTTTATATTGATTTTGATGGGATGAGGTGTCAGCCATTCAGAAAACACTGAATGCAAAATTGCGTGGTAAATCATGAAAAATCAATAAATGCAGGAGTTGACTGCAACATCCTATAAAGGACATGTAACTTTTCTGTGTGTGTAGTTAACTATCTGTCCCTTTTCGAGACATGTTGCTTACATGGTCATTCTTGTTATTGACCTATGTTTGAATAATAGAATAATATGAGACCTATAGTGCTGTAACAATAGTTGGAAATGAATGCTGTCCAACTCATTAGTTACTGGTTGAGGTGGATGATAGAACTAACCAATGATAGCCTCCTTTCTTTTGGATGTCTGACTGGTTGAACTTCTAAGTACACTTGTTCCTTTAGTGAGATACTGTCATTATTTGGAGATGGCAGACTAGAAATTCCACGTGCCTTTGGCGTTCAATTTTGTGTGTTTTCAATGTGCTATCTGCTAACCTATTGTTTGCCCTTGCCATCCGTGAGTGTTAGGTAATACCCATTGATTGATTTATTGTTACAGATCAGAAGATGATGATGGAGATGATCCAGAGTCCCAAGAAGTGTTGGAGGAACAGCTGGTCAGGAATTTGACGAAAGAATACCTTGAGTTACTCGGTTTGTGTCCCAGTTTCCTTCACTTGGCCGATGTATTTTAATGTAAATCATATATCTTTTAGTAATGGTATTCACAAATAAAAGAGGTCTTCTTGAATTAAATGTCATAGTAATTGGGACAATTCTGAAGCATGTTCTGTGTTTGTCTGATAATTTTTTCAACATTTCAGATGTAATTGTGCCTTCTTATAGCGAGTTGCAATATTTACACCAGTCAGTCAACTTTTTCCCAGAGTTCAGTCTTCATGGGGTGCAAAACTTATAAACTTGTAGACAACATTTGTTACTGACCTGTAGAAAAATACTATAATGTAGAAAACACTTGTTGTGAACCTGTAGAAAAAGTTTATTATAAAAGTACTAAAGTCTAAAGAACTTAATCAAGGGAGTTGGCTTCATTGCACTGGGTTTACCCTGTCTGGCTTGGTCTCTCTCTGAAGAAAGCTTGTCAAGAGCATCGTAAAAAACACTAACTCCATAGCTTCAGTGATGACCCCCCTGGGAGTCTCTGGAAAAAATTGCATTCATGATCTGAATGGTGCAGTCTGGGGAGCAAACTCATGACCTTCAGAACATAGGGCAGATAGCTTAACCTTTTCGCCACGGAGACCCCCAGTTTATTATAAATGTGTAGAAAATATTTGTTATAAACCCCTAGAAAAAGCAAAAGTTTGTTGTAAAGTTATAGAAAAAGTTTGTTGTAAAATTATAGAAAAAGTTTGTTATAACACTTTAGAAAAGGTTTGTTAAAAAATGTAAAAATGTTTATGAAATTGTATAAAAGTATGTTATAAACGAGTATAAAAAGAGTTTCTTTATGTGAACCAATAGCATATGTCACTGCCAAGGAGCAAGTGCGACATAATGACGTAAATTAGATAGGTCAAAGAATCCCAGAACAGAAACGCTACTAACGCGAAAGAAATGACGTGACAACACAGAATCGTCACACAGCAATGTCAATAGAAACGACAGACTAACTTGGGAGTTTCAACAAGGCGGCAGTTAATGTTAATTCTGCAACCATAGGTCGGCTAAAGATTGGATCAATGGCGCTTCAGTGGCTGAATGAATGCTTGGAAATGGAAGAGACAGGCTATTAAACCAACGCTTATTGTGGCCACGAATGAATAAGCAGGCAGATGCAGAAAACTAGATATCTGCGAAGTGGCATGAAGGACACTGGCGAATTGACAGAAGTTTTCTGTGAGGACAACAAGGACATGGTTGATCTTTGAATAGTGATGGCTTTGCAACATCAATAAGCTTAAATATGTTATTCCTACGGCCCAACCTGGACAGAACAGGTTACGTAAGTAGCATTTAATTATTGTTTAATATTGGGCAAGCTTGTACGCTGCAACATTAAACGGCGTCATAACTGTAAGAAGGTAATTGTCTGGATTTCGTCAATTTTGTTGGTTCGGCTTCTCATCTGCTGTTGTGTTCGAGCCAAGTTGATTTATTTACACAGTTCTTTTGGAATTTACTCTACACCCCGAGATATAGCATGGCAGTCACCAACTGGTGACTAACTTTTGTGTTCTCTTTACAGTATTGGTTCTGTCAGGCAAGAATGTCGGTTCTGAGGTCAAGGAGGAAATTGCCATGGATGAAGATGTTTCCAAGCAGGCAGCAACAAGCCATAACATCTACAAAGAACTTAGTGTTCTTGGGCAGGCTGTCATTGGTACTCCTGTAAGTTTCTGTCATCATTATTATTCATCATCTTTCAATTGTTTAACACTGTGCAAGGTATTGTTATCACACACAGCTACTTTCAAGCTTCTTTTCCTTCTGCATTCCTCTTTTGGGGCGAGTGCATCACACCTTGTTATGCACCACAAAGGTCAGCCTGTCTGACTTCGGCGTGCATGTGTGCAAGGTTTGCTTGTAGACAGATTCCATCCAAGGTAACGGGCTCTACCTGTGGGTAGTTTTTCTTTACTTATAATGTTACCAGGGCATCAGCCTTACAGCCTACTCTTTGCAATTTCCAACTGCCAAAGGATTTTTAATGGGCACAACTTGAAACAAGGACCTTCTATTTTTTTGCCCTTTTCCCAGGAGGCTTGGTATCCTATCTCATTGACCAAGAGATCAGGTGGACGTGTGATATCAGTAGGTACCAGTGGTCCTTGAGCAAATATCCAGCTCTGTGCTGGGATCAAACCCTCGTCTCATCTCATCATGTTCCTCTTGTAACTTGCGGTGTCGAGGTGAAGTATAAACATCGTGAGAGTGCCCGATTATGGGCTTCATGTGTCGATATTCCCATGGACTCTGCTATTCCCTCCGTCCAACGTTTACGTGGTCGGCCTCTTCCTCTGTTTCCATCTGGTCTGTACATCATTGCTTGTTGTGGTATGCTGCTGAATGGTAACCAACTTGCATGGCCAAACCATTTGACTTGCTGCCTTCCAATAAAATCTAGTGCTGCTATAACCCCGACTTTAACCCTGATTTCTTAATTTCTGATCTTATCTCTTCTTGATATGTTGAGTATTCTTCTCAGGAATCTCATTTCTTTTGTTGTGATTTTTTCTCTCTTTTTCTGTCATTGTCCAGGTTTGGCATTGGTAGCATAGAGTTGGTAGGAAGGGATCAAACCCTAAAGTTTCTGAACCTGAGGCAGCCAATGTAACCTTCTTAGCCTTGACTGCCTGACCCTGTCCCATCCATCACATCATCTCGTTCTTGCATCACTAGGCGCCACCTGTTTCCAGGTAGGACATGATTGTCATTAGTCGGTCACCTGTTTGTAGTCCTCGGCCTGTGTCAGAGCATATCCTTGGGTGGCAGGGTAGGGGTATCTCCTCTCCACAAGCCTAGGGCTGAGGATCTCTTTTTAGAGACAATGGCTACGATCACTGACCTGTATGAAGATTGTCAAGACGGAAAGCAATAGCAGACTACCTCCTCTTACAGATGCCTAGGAAATCTGAATTAGCAACTCACAGAAAATGAGCACTCATGTATATTGGCATGGCACTTGATGATGAGGAAGATAACATATCGGAACCTCACTGAGAGTAGTCTTAGCATGTACTTCAGTACCTAGCAAAAACATATCATCATCATGTGCCATGCTGATAAGCGTGGGTGGTCATAATTCACTATTTCACATTATCACAAGTCTTGTATCACATCTGTGTTCCTGTTCCAGTTATGCCATGTAGCCAAGCCATCCATGTATTTACCTTTGTCTTTCCCTTGCTCTTTCCCATCTAATTCGCCAGTTGTCACTAAGTTTTCAAGTTTATTTAGTGCAAATACTAGCATTGAAAAATGGAAGATAACATGTTTGAAAGAACTGACTTTTAAAATAAGAATTCCCCAAAAATGTATTACACACAGTGATAATCTGTGTTGCTTTTCTCCGTTGGCTGCAGGAACTGTACCCATCCATCATCATGTGCATCTTGGCAGGGTTTTCCTGGGCAGATACTACAGTGTGCAACAGGTGCTGCAGTCTTCTGTGGCCAGTGTGTAAACAGGTCAGTTGATTGATTGTAACTATTTCTACTGGAGTTCTGTTTTTAAATCTAAGATATCATACATTGGTTTGTTTTTTAATGCATGCTGACATGTTTCTCACTTTTAATATTGTCACAATGCCATGGTTGTGTCTAGAGTGTGATATTGTAGTTTGTGTAATTTACAATGTTTGTAACTGAATATTGTCACAATGCCATGGTTGTGCCTAGAGTGTGATGTGTTTTTTGACACATTGCCATGGTTGTAACTTAATATTGTCACATTGCCATGGTTGTGTCTAGAGTGTGATGTTGTGGTTTGTGTGACATGCAATGTTTCTAACTGAATATTGTCACAATGTCATGGTTGTGCCTAGAGTGTGACGTGTTTTGTGTAACATACAATGTTTCTAACTGAATATTGTCACAATTGCCATGGTTAGTGCCTTAGAGTGTGATGTTGTGGTTGTGTAACATTACAATGTTTCTAACTGAATATTGTCACAATGCCATGGTTGTGCCTAGAGTGTGATGTTGTGCTTTGTGTAACATACAATGTTTCTAACTGAATATTGTCACAATGCCATGGTTGTGCCTAGAGTGTGATGTTGTGGTTTGTGTAACATACAATGTTTCTAACTGAATATTGTCACAATGCCATGGTTGTGCCTAGAGTGTGATGTTGTGGTTTGTGTAACATACAATGTTTCTAACTGAATATTGTCACAATGCCATGGTTGTGCCTAGAGTGTGATGTTGTGGTTGTGTAACATACAATGTTTCTAACTGAATATTGTCACAATGCCATGGTTGTGCCTAGAGTGTGATGTTATGGTTGGTGTACATTGCTTGTCCTTTACAGGATGTCACAGTCAACTCCAGCACATTTCGACTGTGATTTACTAGGAAATTGTTTACGTTCAGTAGTTTGCCATTGATTTATTAAAAATCTTCCAAATCAATGCAAATCTGTGTTCTTCTGTAGCTGAATTGAAACCCTCAACACGGTATGTCGGGGAATTGTGAAATGTGTTCACTGCCCCCAAGCCACAGTGCCTTTTGGTTGGTGTAGCAAAATAAATATTTCTAACTTTGAATATTGTGGTTGTGTCTAGAGCAGGGGTGGCCAACACGAGGCCCGCGGGCCGCATGCGGCCCGCCGGGGGTCATGTCGTGGCCCACGGAGTGGAAAGTGACGATGTGGTCGAAGCTGTAGCACGTTTGCTTGTTTACTTTAATTTAACAAAAAAATTAGGTGCGTGGCCCGGCAGGAAATATTATTTCTGAAATTTGGCCCGCCTGCTGAAAAGGTTGGTCACCCCTGGTCTAGAGAGTGATGTGCTGCCTGGTATAACAAAACATGTTTCTAACTCTGAATGTTGTCACAAGGTTGTTATTGTGTCTACAATCTGATGTTGTGGTTGGCATAACAAAAAATGTTCCTAATCTTGAATATTGTCACAAGTTTGTTGTTGTGTCTAGAGTGCTGGTGTGCTGGTTGGTGTAACAAAAAATGCTCCTAACTTTGAATATTGCCTCAATGTCATGATTGTGTCTAGAGTGTGATATGGTGGTTGGTATAACAAACAATGTTTATAACTCTGAATATTGTCACCAAGCTGTGGTTGTGTCTAGAGTGTGGAATGGTGGTTGGTGTAACAAAAAATGTTTCTAACTGAATATTGTAAAAGTCTGTGATTATGTGTAGAGTGTGATGTGGTGGTTGGTGTTACAAAAAATTATTCTAGCTGAATTACCCTTTTGTCCACAGCTTATCGCCAACAACCAGATGTCTGAGGAGGCTGCCCAGCATGTGTTCATGTCTATTTTATCTGGCTTGCAACTTCACGGCCAACATGAGTCCTGCCAGTCCAGCTTATTGTGTCTTTCATTAACATTTTATGAGACCCTGGTAAATAGTTTGAGTTTACCATAGTAGTTATATGTGTCCGGTTGTATTATTTTTAGATATGTGTGTCTTGTATTAATTTTAGATGTTTGTGTCTGGTTTTATCATTTTTAAACAAAATATGTATTTGTCTTGCTGTTTTACGTTTTGAGATGAGTCCTCTTTCAACAATTTTATATGTTTTTGTCCAGTTTAATTGTTTTAGATGTATGTGTCTTGTATTATTTTCAGATGTATGTGTCCTGTTTTATAATTTTGTTTGTATGTGTATGTCTGGTTTTATTAATTTGAGTAATGTCGTGTCCTCCTTTACAGTGTCGTCCCTGGAGTGAAGAGAGCTGACACCCACATTATAATATTTTCCTCCTTTTTAATATTCTGTAGAATCCACCAGCTTCCGTCCAACACACTCCATCAGCCTATGGACACCTTTTCCTATCACTCTCTCACTGTCGTACTATGCCCCCCCTCATAATTCCCCAACGCAACATACTCAACAACTCTTGCTTCTAAAAATTAATAAAGATTAATTTATTAAAAGAAAAATGTAACGTATATGAGACGTGTATGCGAAGAAAATGTGTGTCGTGTATTATAACATAAATGTGTATGTCAGCCTTCAAAGTTCAGGATCATAGTGTACACATCATGGCAAGGATCACACGACATCATTCGAGTCAGTACGAAAAACCTCCAGGAACTCTGATGACCGTGAGATGAGATCTGAATCTCATGTAAATATAATCCGTGGAAAATACTAGTATATTTCCTTACGCAACTGTTCCTAATAGTTTATAGAAACTCCGGCTTCATAATTCCGGCGAAAGTGAAAACAAACATGGAACACTGTCCTACTAACACGTCTTTTTGTCTCTTGATAAATGTTCACTAGTTCTCACTATTAAACAGTTAATGTATCTAGAAATAAAATGGCTTGCTTTATTCACTAGATATAGTCCGAAAGTTCTGATTTCCTTGATACGTGGAACAAATACACTTCAATGTTTGGTTTCATCTACTGTGAACATCAGTCCCTACTGATCTAGTTCCACATGGGTTGAACCTCCATCACTTCAGGGGTGTTAACGATTGGTATTCACTCATGTAGGATACATATACCATTAGACTCCACCGAGCAATGTGTATTAACTTCTTCCGTTGCGAAAGTTGCTGGCCCCTCTCTCTACATCATAATTTATCCGGGATCGGATGTTACATTGGGTCCGGGTTCTTCATTCCAACCAGAGGAACCTGTAAAATAAATCATACAACTGGTGATAGCCTCCCCGTCACTGATCTCTATTAGATGATCGTGGGCCATCGGCCTCGCTCAGAAAATATAATGTACCTATCAGGGACAGATGAACTGACCACATAGGTTATCATCAGGCCAAGACAAAAAAAAATCAGCAAACAGAATGCGGAACCCCGCCCACCAGGGACACCTACGGGAAGATCCCAATTATCCCTCATTACTCAATTCTCAACTAGTAAAGCTTATCAACACTTCACTAATCTATTTTTAACTAGTTTCCACTAACAGTGCTAATCATCACACTATAGTTTTAACAAGGCTACAGCCTATATTAATTAGAACGAATATATAATAGGTTATACCTTACGGCACTGCAGTTTACACTAAATTACATCTAATGGTAGCCATACAGGCTCGTGTAAACTAAATCAAATATCTCCTTCACACGTTAGATGTTCTAACTGCTGCAGTGACAAGCATGTCTGCCTAGATCCACATTTTCAAGTTTTCCTCGTTGGCCCCAACTCGGGTTTTTATGGCAACTCCTAAAGTTGGCCACGTGACGTTATCCTTTATGCCCCCACACAGGTGGCACAGTGGCAGATCATCCCCTGTCAGGGATCCATCCTCCCTGGCTCCATTAATGTTAGATTTGTCATCACTGGTTTAGACATCCAAAACAATCTAGAGAGTTACTGTCGAGTTCCAACAAAGAGTTTCGATACCAAGCTGCCAATCATGGTTTTCCAAACAAGCTTACATTGTGCACGTGACGTTGTTCATGTCCGGCAGGTGTTCCACTGTTTTCAATAACAAGCCCTCAACTTTCTGTCATGTGGTGACAGTCAAAACCTCCATTCCGTCTGATGTCCGGAACTATAGATGACAGCCGGAACTATTCCATATCCTGAGCGGGCAAGGCTATGTGATTTCAACTGTTTATGAACTGCCAACGCGGTGTATCCATTCCTTCTCACTCACCACCAAATGTGTATATGGGCTGCCCCGATGTAACCCGTGCAGCTGTATTTACTCTGTTAGTACGACTGTTGTGGCCTAGAAAATATACGCCAAGCAAACTTCTGTATTTTCATTATATGGTTAACTCATGGCGATCTCGTGACTCTTAAGAGAGTAGTCCATCTCACTCTTCTCCACCATGAGTTTAATCCAGATGATTCATTCCTCTTCTTCAGGAGCTGGGTGTCTTGACAAGAAGTCCGCTCCAACATTTTCCTTCCCAGGAATGTACTCCACTGTGAAATTATAGGGTTGAAGTAACAACGACCACCGCATCAAATGGGCGTTGAGCTTCTGAGAAGTAGCCAGGAACATCAGGGGCTGATGATCCGACTGGACTCGAAACTTAACTCCATACAAATATGGCTGAAATTTTTGCACTGCCCATACAAGGGACAAGCACTCTCTCTCGACAGTTGAATAATTCCTCTCCGCCTGTAGAAGTTTCTTACTTGCGTATGCCACAGGTTTCAAAACCGAAGCATCGTCTTTTCCTTCCTGTAACAAAGCGGCTCCAATTCCAATCGCACTCGCATCTGTTCTCAACACAAATGGTTTGGAAAGGTCAGGGAGCTGTAATACAGGTTTGCTGACCAAGGCCTCCTTTAACTGACTATAGGCATTCTCACATTCTGGTGTCCAAATGATTTGATCCGGGAATCCCTTTTTCAAGGTTTCCGTCAATGGAGCTTTCAATTCAGTGAAATGTGGGATAAATTTGTGGTAGAACCCACACAACGAGAGAAAAGATCGCACATCCTTCTTCGTTTTTGGTCTAGGTGCATTTCTGATTTTCTCCAGGTTCTTCTCTTCTGGAACAATGTGTCCTGGAGTGATGGTGTGACCTAGAAATTCCAGGGTCTGGTAACCAATCATGCACTTGGTTGGACGAGCAGTAAGCCCTGCTTCCTTGAGTCTATTAAACACTCTCTCCAAGGATTGTAAGTGGTCATCCAAGCTGTCACTGGAAATCAGAATATCATCCATGAATGAGATGATGGACGGATCCTGTAACGGATCTAGTAAAGTCCTCAACATGCGTGTAAACACACTAGGTGCATTGCTGAGTCCAAAGGGCATGACCTTGAATTCGTAGTGTCCACTGGGTGTACTGAAAGCTAACAGTGGTCGAATCTCCGGTTTGACTGGTATCTGATAGTACCCCCGACTCAGATCCACCTTTGAAAAGTACCGAGCCTTATGGAGCCTAGCGAATAACTGAGTTGGATTCGGCAAAGGTTCCACCTGAAATTGCGTGTGACTGTTCAGAAGTCGGTAGTCTATACACAACCGGTGTTCTCCACTTGGTTTCCGTAACAAAACTATCCCTGCATTGTATGGGGTTGTGGATGGTGCAATCACGTCATCCTCCAGCAGTTTCTGTATTTCCTCCTCCAGGGCCTTTTCTTTAGAGAATGGCACTGGGTAAACCTTCTGACGAACCGGCTCCTGTGTGGTCAAAGTCATCTCGAACTCCACCAACCTCGTTCGTCCTGGTTTATCAGTCAGTATCTCCTTATGAGACTTGAGAACCTGGGTTATCTTTTCCCTCTCCTGTGAGGTCAGATCAGGGTTCACTTGTACATCCCTATAGGTTTCCTGGTGTACCAAGGGATATTCCCTGCCCTCGTTGGTTCCCGCTTCCGTCTCCACTGCAACTGCCATTGCCATGAGGTGAGCTGCCTTGTCTCCGGGTCTCTCTTCGTATTTCCGCAAGAGATTGATATGGAAAATCTTCGACTTTCCCCGGATCCGGATCTGATAGTTGGTTCTGGATATTACCCTTTCCACGGGAAATGGTCCTTGCCAACCTATCTCCAGTTTGTTGTTTCCCGTTGGGAGTAGCAACAAGACTTTATCTCCCACCTCTAGAGATCTTTCTTTAGACTTACGGTTGTAGTTAGCCGCATGTCTTTTCCTGGCCTTTTTCAAGTTTTGATTTGCCAGAGTCCATCCCTTGTGGAGTTTTTCTTTCAGTTCCTCCACGTATTTATAGGATGAGATCACTTCTTCTGACGTCCCCTCTTCAGTCCAACTCCTCAACATGGCTTCCAACGGTCCTTTGATTGGACGACCAAACAGCAACGTAGCGGGTGGTAGTCCTGTTGAGCCATGAGGAACTTCCCGATAGGCAAAGAGTGCTGCTGGGATATATTCATCCCACCTATCAGGTTTTTCCTGCGCTAGTTTCCTGAGCATTGTCATCAACGTGCCGTTGAAACGCTCTACTTATCCATTGGCTTGAGGGTGGTAAGGGCTGGTATGTATGTGGTTAGAGTGAAACACCCTAAATACCTCCTCCATGAGTTTTCCACAAAACTGAGATCCATTGTCCGTCAGAATTTGATCCGGAAAGCCTAATCTGGTAAAGGCCTCCACCAGTGCGTCCGCCACTCGTTTCGAGTCAATCGTGGTCAACGGTATGGCTTCACCCCACATTGTACAGCAATCCACCATTGTGAGTATATACATGTTCCTCTTCCTAGTCCTGGGAAGTGGACCCACGATATCGATGGCTACCCTCTCGAAAGGAGAGTTCATGATGGGCATCTCCCCCAACACCACCGGTGCTGTCCAGTGTTTCGGTGCCACCCTCTGGCACTCAGGGCATGACTTCACATACCGACGCACATCATCTGTCATTCCCGGCCAATAGTAGTGGCAGGAAATCCGCTGCATGGTGGCGGCAATACCCATGTGTCCACTAAAGGAGATGGTATGCCCCATATGAAGAATCTGGGATCGGTGAGCTTTCGGGACGACCAACTGACCGTATAGGTTGTCTCCCCTTCCTGCTCTCCTGTAGAGTATCCTATTCTTCATGTAGTACTGCCCCTGTCCTGGTGGATCAGCACTTTTCTGCAGCTTTTTGTAGCAAGGACGTAAAGTATCATCCTCACTCTGGGCAGTTCGTAGCTCCCCCGGCATTGGGTTAGTCACAATTGCTTCTGCCTCTACCGTTTTCGTCTGAGAGCGAGTCTGCATTGCTCCCATATGGATTGGCTCCCTGGGCATTCCCAGAAAGACATACCAGCAACCTAGGATTATGGGAAAAATGGGATCGGTCAATTCAGCAGCCTTGATTGTGCCGGTGACATACCTTGACCGAATCTCCACATTAGTAATGGGCAATTTCATGACTACAGCACTCTTCTGTGCAGGCTGTATCTCCATGGTTTCAGCTGGGAATTGTTCTGGATGTACCAGATCCGCAGAAATCACGGCCTCCCCGTCCAGTCCTGTGTCGTATAAACACTCCACTTGACGACCGTTAACCTCTACCAATTCCACTACAGGTGGTTTTTCCTGGTCTGGAGTCTCTTCCTCGGCCTCGACCTGTTCGGTGGGCTCCACCTTAGGTTTCCCCGGGCACACGACGAATTGAGTGTCTCCTGACTTTCCCCTGCAGTCAATAGCATTGTGCGTGTTTGACTTGCATTGGTTGCACCATTTCCCTGTCCTAGATTTTCTATTGTCGGACTTGAGTGAGCTCTCCTGGTGGCGAGCTTCCTTGTTGACCTTGGCATTTTCCGTGACAACCTCCTTGGAAGTCACTTGACATGCTGTGAAGTGAGGGTTCTTAGCCTTCGATTTCAGTCCCTCGTATTGTGAGAGGGTGACTTACAAATTGAACACCACTTCTCCGACCACGGTCATTTAAGTGTAGAGCTTGAAGTGCTCTTGCTTCCCTCCTTCTTCTTCTCTGAACTATCCTCTGATTTTTGCACATAAGGTTCCCACTTTTTGGTTCCTGAGTTTTTGGCTTTCTTCTTGTCATGTTTCTCTTGACTTTTGGTGTTGGTGGAAAGGTTTTCCCCTGCCTCCCCATGTACCTCGATGAACCGTTCTGCTAATTTAGTCACGAGGTCAATACGTTCCGCTCCTTGTTCTCCCAGGAACGTCCTGAGAGGTTTAGACATTTGCTTCTTCAGCTGGTCGACCACCATGAGCTCTTCCAGACTCTCATAGTCATGTGCGAACCCAGCCAAATCCATCCACTTATGGAGATAAGATTTTAGACGCAAACTGTAGGCGGCAAACAACTCCCCCGGTTCTCGTTTCGCTGCTCGAAATTTTTTCCGGTAGGTATGTGACGTAACCTCGAATCGTTTCAGCAGAGCTGTCTTTAACTCGTCATAATTGTTCTCATGTCCTGGTGGCAGGCGAGAATAAACCTCGTATCCTGTCCCGCGTAAGCCCTGGGATAGCTTAAGATTCCATTTGTTACGCTCCAGACCCATAGCAACCGACATGGCCTCAAAGCGTTGAAGGTACTGGTCAATCTTCTCTTTGTCCTCCTCGTAGACCGCTAAAGGAAACTTCATAGCATGGTACCCATGTCCACCTACTGGTGTTGAGCCTGGGATGGAGGAACCTCCAACTGCTCCCTCAGTTTCTCCCTTAGATTGACTCTTCAACTCGAGTTCCCTCATCCGGTACTCGTGCTCCCTTTTCTGAGCCTCCTGCTCCGCTTCCCATTTCCTAGCCGTTTCCTCAACTTCGTTTCCTAGCTGCCTGCTCAGCTTCTAATTTCCTAGCTGCTTGCTCAGCTTCCAATTTCTTAGCTTCTTGTTCCAACTCGATCCTTCTCAATTCCAACTCGGCCTTTCGATCTTCCCTTTCTGCTTGACGATACTCTCTCTCCACTTCCTGTATGTAATCCGTTAGAGCAGAACCCGACAGTCCCATTTCTTCCCCCTTTGCCTTTAATTCTAACGTGCTTAGTTTAGGGGTGGCCATTATACAGAGAGGTAAGCTAGCAGGTCTAGTACAATATAACTGCAAATTACTATACAGATATATGAACAAGTACTATAAATCTAGATATTACCACACACAGCACATTCACTCAGTGACAAGAGTAGAATCAGGACCACAGACCTATGCAGACGTGTGAAGTGTGAACAGGTAAGATATTAGTCCTAACCCCTATCCACATTCATTCTAGCTGGATTCTCCAATATGATATCTCCCTCTATTAACTAAGGATCCCGTGTCAAAAGACCCCGTTGTCAGAAGATCCCATTGTCAAAGGTTCCTGCTTGCAGGAGATCTCGCTGTCCAAGGATTCCATTTACGGGAGATCCCGCTGTCCAAAGATTCCGTTTACGAGAGATCCCGCTGTCCAAGGATTCCGTTTACGAGAGATCCCGCTGTCCAAAGATTCCGTTTACGAGCTCCCAATAATGTCGTATCCTCCTTTACAGTGTCGTCCCTGGAGTGAAGAGAGCCGACACCCACATTATAATATTTTCCTCCTTTTTAATATTCTGTAGAATCCACCAGCTTCCGTCCAACACACTCCATCAGCCTATGGACACCTTTTCCTATCACTCTCTCACTGTCGTACTATGCCCCCCCCCTCATAATTCCCCAACGCAACATACTCAACAACTCTTGCTTCTAAAAATTAATAAAGATTAATTTATTAAAAGAAAAATGTAACGTATATGAGACGTGTATGCGAAGAAAATGTGTGTCGTGTATTATAACATAAATGTGTATGTCAGCCTTCAAAGTTCAGGATCATAGTGTACACATCATGGCAAGGATCACACGACATCATTCGAGTCAGTACGAAAAACCTCACCGAAGTCGTATGCTTCTCTCCAGACATGTCCTCCTCCAGGAACTCTGATGACCATGAGATCTGAATCTCATGTAAATATAATCCGTGGAAAATACTAGTATATTTCCTAACGCAACTGTTCCTAATAGTTTATAGAAACTCCGGCTTCATAATTCCGGCGCAGTGAAAACAAACATGGAACACTGTCCTACTAACACGTCTTTTTGTCTCTTGATAAATGTTCACTAGTTCTCACTATTAAACAGTTAATGTATCTAGAATAAAATGGCTTGCTTTATTCACTAGATATAGTCTGAAAGTTCTGATTTCCTTGATACGTGGAACAACTACACTTCAATGTTTGGTTTCATCTACTGTGAACATCAGTCCCTACTGATCTAGTTCCACATGGGTTGAACCTCCATCACTTCAGGGGTGTTAACGATTGGTATTCACTCATGTAGGATACATATACCATTAGACTCCACCGAGCAATGTGTATTAACTTCTTCCGTTGCGAAAGTTGCTGGCCCCTCTCTCTACATCATAATTTATCCGGGATCGGATGTTACATTGGGTCCGGGTTCTTCATTCCAACCAGAGGAACCTGTAAAATAAATCATACAACTGGTGATAGCCTCCCCGTCACTGATCTCTATTAGATGATCGTGGGCCATCGGCCTCGCTCAGAAAATATAATGTACCTATCAGGGACAGATGAACTGACCACATAGGTTATCATCAGGCCAAGACAAAAAAAAATCAGCAAACAGAATGCGGAACCCCAGCCCACCAGGGACACCTACGGGAAGATCCCAATTATCCCTCATTACTCAATTCTCAACTAGTAAAGCTTATCAACACTTCACTAATCTATTCTCAACTAACAGAGCCAAGTATCACTTCCTACTACTAGTTTCCACTAACAGTGCTAATCATCACACTATAGTTTTAACAAGGCTACAGCCTATATTAATTAGAACGAATATATAATAGGTTATACCTTACGGCACTGCAGTTTACACTAAATTACATCTAATGGTAGCCATACAGGCTCGTGTAAACTAAATCAAATATCTCCTTCACACGTTAGATGTTCTAACTGCTGCAGTGACAAGCATGTCTGCCTAGATCCACATTTTCAAGTTTTCCTCGTTGGCCCCAACTCGGGTTTTTATGGCAACTCCTAAAGTTGGCCACGTGACGTTATCCTTTATGCCCCCACACAGGTGGCACATTGGCAGATCATCCCCTGTCAGGGATCCATCCTCCCTGGCTCCATTAATGTTAGATTTGTCATCACTGGTTTAGACATCCAAAACAATCTAGAGAGTTACTGTCGAGTTCCAACAAAGAGTTTCGATACCAAGCTGCCAATCATGGTTTTCCAAACAAGCTTACATTGTGCACGTGACGTTGTTCATGTCCGGCAGGTGTTCCACTGTTTTCAATAACAAGCCCTCAACTTTCTGTCATGTGGTGACAGTCAAAACCTCCATTCCGTCTGATGTCCGGAACTATAGATGACAGCCGGAACTATTCCATATCCTGAGCTGGCAAGACTATGTGATTTCAACTGTTTATGAACTGCCAACGCGGTGTATCCATTCCTTCTCACTCACCACCAAATGTGTATATGGGCTGCCCCGATGTAACCCGTGCAGCTGTGTTTACTCTGTTAGTACGACTGTTGTGGCCTAGAAAATATACGCCAAGCAAACTTCTGTATTTTCATTATATGGTTAACTCATGGCGATCTCGTGACAGATGTATATGTCTGGTTTTATCATGTTTTATATGTATATGTCTGGTTTGATTAATTTTAGATGTAAATGTTCCATTTTATTATATTTAAATGTGTGTATTCAGTGTTATTAATCTTTAATTTGTTATGTATGGTGTTATCATTTTTAGATATGTATTTGGCTTATTGACATAAATTTGTGCAACTTTGTAATGCCTGTCATTCTAGATTCACTTATGTTCCTATATTAAATTAAATTGTTTGCATATCATTTACAGGACATTGCTGTCAACATCAGCATCTTTCAGCTGATTGTTGATTTCTTGGCAAGATTACACTCAGTAGTTTGCCATTGCTTTCTGAGCGGCCGGCTCACATACCCCGTAAGTTACCAACGCGATTCGAACGACTGCTGATTCTCACCGTCGTCACGTTACTTACGAGAGTATACGAGATTAAGGAGAAAGTTTGCTAACCTCTAGGACAGGAAGCCGGCATGTTCCTATATTACTGGGGTCAAAACTCAAAGCAGAGAATATGCAAGTGTGTTTATTCAAGTCAGTCGTATGAAGTGACTAAGGAGAATTAACTTTGACTACAAAATCCAGCCAGGCAAAAACAAGTCTTTCCAAAGGAACAACAAAGAACTTTATTCAGTCAGTCTGGATCCTAGACAAAACAAAGACTTTCTATAATGATATAATGGAGGTAAGAAAGTACAGGATGGAGAGAGTTGGAAACAAGACACTTGTTGGATAGACAAGGAAAAGTACAGTAAAGATTACAGAGTACAGTTTAACTGGTAGGAGGTAGTATATACTCCATAGTGAACCCAGGAAAGGAAGAGTAGAATATTCTTCTAGCATCTAACAAGAAAAGTATATGTGCGTATAAGGGCAAGTGGTAGGGGTTATGAGAATTTAAAGAATGGCTGCGTTTATTTCTTTGATAGATTCATATACTACATGTCTGTAACATTGCTCAGGTCTTTCTTATTCTTCTCCTTCTTTTTCTTCTTCTCTTCTACCTCCTCTTACTACTTCTCCTCCGCCGCCATCGCTGCTGCTGCTTCTACTGCTTCTGTTTCTTTTGTGCTTCTTCTTTCTTTTTTCTTCTTCTTTTTCTTCTTCTTCAGACCATGAGACATTAAAATTAATATATCCAAAGAAAGTACCAGTCAATTTGAGCTTGCTGTTATCTCCGTAGAGTTTGGCCTCAGATGTAGCAGATGCAGGCCAGAACAAGCTTCTGTGTTCTGTACATGTTGGACACTCCTGCAGCAAATGTTTAGCGGTTACTTTACCAGTTCTACAGTTTTATTCATCATTATCTGAGAAGTCTGCTAACAAATATATTTTACAGCATGTTAAACACGTTTTCTCTCATGCCTGTGTTAACAAACCTTTGAGTCTTCATTGTAAAGATATTATACAGTAACATTTTTTTTTTTTACTTTTCTTATTTTACTTCTCCCCCCCCCCCCCCCCCCCCCACCCCCCACCCCCCACCCCCCACCACCACCACCATACACTGCAAGGTACTATGTTGGCAGTAAATGACAGTTGTGACACTTTGACATTCTCTATTTGCTACTTTAGGGATTTAGTGTCAAGGGAAATTGTATTGTCTAAATATATTATCAATATAAAAAGATGATTAATCTAACAGTCAAACAGAAAAGTATCTAATAAATAACACGGAACATACAACAAATAACAACCCTCTCAAGTTAGTTGCATATCCTTTACAGAATGCCACAATCATCCCCAGCATTTTTGGCTGTTTATTTTCTAGGCAGTTTTACATTCAGTAGTTTGCCATTGCTTTCTGATCGGCCGACACTTGTACCCTGGTGAAAATCAACACAAGATGGTCTGTTTCCAAACTACCTGCAGCTGATTTTGAGCCTGGTATGCCAGATTGTGAAGCTGCATTCACGACCCCTAAGTCACAGTCGTTCGTAACCCTGACAGTAATACCAGAAATTGTTTCAAATATGTTAGTCGCGGTTCCAACTTCACGGCAAAGGGTTGCCCCATTATGCTCCGTTCCTGTGCCAGTAAATATCACATAAAATGCTCTTCACTGCCCCATGTGAAAAGTGGAACAGACAGGAATCTCGACAAACCCAATAACCCGTACTATGCAAATGTTTCAAATATATGTGACAGAAACTATTTCTGCTCCACAGAGGCAGACATTTGTATCCCTGGCCAACATCATGCAGCAGATTCCAGATGTGGACCAGAAACTGATTAAAGTAAGTCTCCTTCTGATCTGCTCATGTGATGATATGATTTATATTTGGTCAGATGCTTTTGTTTTGTCATATCTCTCTTCAGGACTCTATGAGGAAAGGCGCATAATCAGACTGCTACTGGTACCATTAGTATTGGAACTCTTTGCTGGCTGTTGAAGATCAGGACATAGCATGTATGGGCATGTCCATAGTGCTGTGATGTCAATGCTAGACTCAACTCTTTTTATATTTGCTTCTTGTTCAGTTATACTCTGTGGCTTTGGTCCACCCCACTTTTGTGTTCCGGAAACAGTCCATTTAACTTGAACATCTCATTGTGATGTATCTTGTTCAGTGTGTATAGTTTATCTTTCTCTTCATCAGCCTTTCATCTCCTCATGGACCATTGGCTCTCATCCCAATCAAGCCAAGCACTTTGTGAACTTACTCATGATTGGTTGGATTTAGCAGCTAACATTTTCTAGGGGATGAGGTGCCAGTTCCATGCCAACTCTCTTCAATTGCCTCATAGACATGCATGGTCGGTTACAGGGTTACTTTTCTTTGCTTCACTTATTGGCCCCTGTAACATGCGGACGATGTATAGTTTACATATCACAAATTTGATGCAGCAGAAGTAAGCTGTTGCTAAACTCAATAAACAAACATGCTTATAGCACAACATCGTAACTATAGAATATCACTGGCTGTAGAAGTGATAGCCCAGCATCTGTAGTTATCAACAACCATCAACAGCAACAAACTGTAACTGCAGTAGATGTATACATTGTTGCATGGTCTGTAAGTACTGTTTGTGACTTGGACCATGTATGTTATCTCACAATTGTTTCATGTAATAGTGTTAGTCATATTTCATTGGTGAACATGTGTGACTTTGATATATTACTGCAGATTTGAAGTGAACGATCCAGACTGTCAAATACAAATGGCACAGAAAACTGCCTACACATTTTAGATCAGTACCATCTAGTGGCTTGTAGTTTTTTTAAATTCCCCTCTTTCGTAGCCAACTGTCCTGCCTTTGTTGCTGACATGTGTAAATATCTATCACAGTGAAAATCCATCTATGATGTGGTCTCTCTCTTCTCCACTTACCTGGTAAGCTCTCTCCATAATTATCTTTTCCAGATATTTGTGTACTTCATTGTTCTTAATTGTATTTGTCCCAACAACCAGTCTTCTCTAATATTGAGTTTTTGTTGGATAGATCATGCATAAAGCCTAAAACAAGTGTTTCTGTAATACCATGCTAGTCTGGCAGTCTTGATGAAATAAATACCTATAGCGATATTTGGTGAAGTGTCTCATTCTGTTCTGCATTTGGCAGTGATTCTTGAACAAGACCAAACAAATTAGGAAAAGCTTGGAAGTAGTGCCGATGTGGTTTCTGAGGCAAATTTTGCGAATACCTTGAACTGCCAGAGTGACTGATATCAAGTGCCTGAAAAAGACTACTGAAAGTAGAACATTATATTGAAGTATAGGAAAGAGACAATGTTCTTTGTTCATGTAATAAGAAGAGAGGCATTGGACAAATTTGTGACAGCTAGAAAGATCAGAAGCGCAAGATCAGACAGAGGCAAGTCAAGAGAAGTGTTATGGATGGCCTGAGATGGTGGCATAGAGAAATAACATCAAAGAATATCAATTCAGTATCACCAGAACACTGGGGGATGAGATCTGTGGAGATGCATAAACACCACCATTTAGCAGGGCACATGATGATGATGTCAGATTGAGGTACTTTTCTTCAGCATTGCAAATTTTACTTGTTTCAACACGACTATCTAGCCCAGCATCGAACAGTGTGTGTGAGTGCTCATCTGTTTATATGCCCACACTCACATGCATGGATGCATATGTAAAAATAAAAGTCAGTGAACTATTCTCAACAGTTGTTTCTGTCAAGGAACATACAACACAACATGACTCCTAGTTGAACATTGTTCTTCAGGGTAAGTCGAAGGCAAGCAAATTTGAGGCAGACAAAAACAATCTGAACTGATAACTTTTGAGAAGATTGCCACATTTATATATGTTGCTGAACATATGAGGCAGTGGTGGAAGATTGCCACATTTATATATGTTGCTGAACATATGAGGCAGTGGTGGAAGATTGCCACATTTATATATGTTGCTGAACATATGAGGCAGTGGTGGAAGATTGCCACATTTATATATCTTGCTGAACATATGAGGCAGTGGTGGAAGATTGCCACATTTATATATGTTGCTGAACATATGAGGCAATGGGGCACCTTGATTACAATTGCATGCTTCATATCATAAAGACTGTCCACAGATAAGATTATGGAGTAGAAAAAAGAGGTTATATTGAATGAAAAAGAAAAATTTTTTCTTTTCCATATTAGAGACCTAGAGTTTATTCTCTTCCAGTTGTCAACAGCTGCGAGTGTAATTTTGCCGTTTGTGTTTCCAGGATCTGGACGAAAAATTGAATTCCCCACCCAAGGCCGGTCTAGAGAAGAGAAAGAAGGATGTGTTCAGACAAATTGTATCAAACATTATTGGTGTAAGTATTGTACGAGGATACTAATAAGCAAGGTGGTGCAGAAATAACATGATAGTCTTGTGTTAGAAACATTTGTTTAATTTACTTGTTGCTCCTTACCTGCCATATCATAATTTGCATGACTTCACTGCTTCAAGTAATCAAGCTGTCTGCCTCACACTCTGAAGGTCATGCATTCATTTTGGATTGCATTGTTCACGCCAAGGGAGCACTTTTTTTGGGGGGGGATCATTATTGAAGCTGTGAAGTTCATGTTTTGTGTGATAGTCTCTGCCTGTGGCTTGCTGTTCTGTGGAGGGACAGTGTGCTAGGTGGGGTAAAAACGCAGTGCATGTCCAGCCTTCTTTTAAAAAACCCTTTTTAAATAAATGGTCAAAGATGAAAATTGATGGCATCTATAGACTGTAGCAAAGAGGTTACGGACAGTTCATAATCCCGCATACCGTGTTCGAAACACAGCCGCGGGTGATTCGGCAGCAGACCGCCTTGCTTTGGTTTTTATAAAATAGTATTATGCCGGTCATTCAGAAAGCAATGGCAAACTACTGAATGTAAACTTGCCAATAAATCGCAAACAGCCAAAAATGCTGGGGTTGATTGCGATGTCTTGTAAAGGATATAGAACTAACTGTAACAATAGATACTGCGTGCGTTGTGAGGAGTTGTTTCCTTACCTGTTCCTAGTTACTTTGGCAGTCACCAAATCAGACACTGAGATAATCAGGTAGCTTGCACATTTGTTCATTCAAGTAATAGCTGATTATGATTCTTCCATTGATAAGTCCAGGCAGTTCAACTTGTTTGAAAATTCTTTCTGTGTATAAGCTGAAGAGACTTGGGGACAATATGCATCCCTACCGTACTCCTCTATTTGTTCATTCAAGTAATTGCTGATTGTGATTGTTCCATTCTTATTTAGTAGAAAACCTTCCCCATGTGAGGATACACAATATTGTTTTACCTAATGCAGACAGTAGATATGTCGTCGAAGCATGCAAGCTGTTATATTATTTTATTTTCGTTGTGGAGGCATTGGCCATATTTCCTTTATATATATATATATATATATATATATATATATATATATATATATATATATATATATATATATATATATATACTAGCTGACCCGGCCCAGCTTCGCCCAGGCCCTGGCGGGGTTCTATCTATCTATCTGTCTGTCTGTCTGTCTGACCCGGCCCGGCTTCGCCCAGCTCCTGGTGGGGAGTATCTCATTTAATTCATATAAGTAGTCATATAAGACCCCGTTCCCGGTCCCGACTATCTGTCTGTCTGTCTATCTGTCTGTCTGACCCGGCCCGGCTTCACCCAGTCCCTGGTGGGGAGCATCTCATTTAATTCATATAAGTAGTCGTATAAGTTCCCGTTCTCGACTATCTGTCTGTCTGTCTGTCTGACCCGGCCCGGCTTCGCCCAGCCCCTGATGGGGAGCATCTCATTTAATTCATATTAGTCATATAAGTTCCCGTTCCCGACTGTCTGTCTGTCTGGCCCAGCTTCGCCCAGTCCCTGGCGGGGATCTGTCTGTCTGTCTGTCTGTCTGTCTATCTATAGTCAGGGGACTTAACTTAAGATCTAGCAATGCTACTAAAAGTTATGTCCCTTGTTTTATTTTTTCTTATGTTGAGTCATGTAATTACAAAATTAAATTTCAGTAAGTAAATAGATGATTGTACACTAAGAAACTATTACAGTTGGTTGCACAGGAATAAAAGAAAACGTAGAAAATTTCATCTCAATCGGATGGACCGTTCGCGAACGCATAAAGAACGGACACACATACACACACACATACATACATTGTGTTTTATATATATATATATATATATATATATATATATATATATATATATATATATATATATATATATACCTACCAATTGGCGGGTGATATGACCAATACAATGCCAATTGCCCACATTTCCTGGTACCCATTTTAGGCTGGGGTAACCTGGGAGCCCAGATCAGATCTGCCTGATGGGGATTCAAACCCATGACCACCAGGCTGGTAGGCAAGCATTATATGTATGAGGGGGCTTCAAATGAAAACCTTAAATCTCTCAGTGACTGTTTGAGTTGTCCTGTTTAAACAGGTGGAAATCACTTAGGGCTAGGTCTGGCGAGTACGAGGGGATGTGGTACACACTGAAAGTGGAGGTCTTTGATGGTTTCAGCCATTGCATGGGCAGTATGGTGGTCATGCATTGTCATGTTGCAAAAGGACACCTGTCCTCAGAAGTCTATGTCGTTTGGATTTGATTGTGGGTCGAAACTTCATGCTCCACTCGTACACTTGCTGGACTGACAGGCATGCATCACCATACTGGACCTTTATTCGCGGATGAATTTCTATAGGTTTCACTCCTTCACTGATTAAAAAACGAATAACAGAACTCTGTCTCTCTTTGGTGTATGTCACAAGTGGGGCGGTCATTTTAACTGTAATTATGACATCACTGTGTTCTCTACACTGATATCACATTGTTAACACTTTGACATCCTTAACAACAATACTGACAGGTTACAAGACAATGGCATGGTTATTTCTATCACTTTTAAAATTTTCATTTGAAGCTCCATTGTATATATAAACATAAACGCATGCATATGCATTTTTACATATTTAATCATGTTATATGCTGCAGATAAAAGATACATTATGTCTATCTGTCTCAGAACTACATTTGACATTGTGGTGTGTATAATATTAAAACTGATTATTTTTAACTTCAGAAAAACATTGGTCAGCGTTTCAGACGAACAGCCCAGTACACAAATTTGCCTCGCCTCTTCCTGGAATCTCGACGACCTAAGGCCCCTGCTCTTGATGAAATAGAAGCAGAAAACTTTGGATTGTGTGATCTGTTCTCACCTTCCAGCAACTAATGTCTCCGTTGTTCGTCAACATTTGTACATATATGTTTGTTTTATGAAACATCAGCATCAAAAGTGAAGGTGTTTGGTGGGCATTAATTTGTACTTGATGTAGCTAAGATTGTTGTAAACTTGTGAAAGTTATAGTTATGAAATGTTACTGCCAGGCTGGTAGGTGCTCAGTCTAATGCAAGTAGATATCAGAGTGTATGGTGCTGGTTGTGTAACTATCTCGGGTATGTTTAGGAGTTGTAAACTTACGTTACTGTTACTCCAAAGTGACATTATAAGGGCTGGTCTGTATGTTTACGAGTTGTAAACTTACGTTACTATTACTCCAAAGTGACATTATAAGGGCTGGTCTGTAGGTTCTGAATCTCTCTCATCAAATGTCAGTGTGTATGGATACTGGTTGTGTAACTGTCTCTGATATGTTTATTAGTTGTGGTAAACTTATGTCATTGTTACTTCAGATCAACATCACTGGGGCAGAACTATCTATAAAAGTAGATATCAGAATGTGTGGATGCCAGTTGTGCAATCATCTGATTCTTTTTATCATGTTCTCTAACAACTGGTCAAATAATTGCCATCACTACAGCATGGAGCAGATCCATGGGTGCCCAGTCTGCCCCTGCAAATGTTAGTCTGTATGGATGTTTGTTGTAACTGCCTCTCAGAAGTTTAGCCATTGTTGTTGTTGTAAATTTATATTACTGTTCTAAACTATCATCACTGGAGCAGAAACATAGGTCGTCAATCTCTCCCAGCAGACGACAGAATGTAAGGATGCTGGTTATTTAACCGCCTGATTCTTCCTCTCATATGTTACCTAACACGGGTTCCAAGCTCAGTTCCAAACTGCAACAGTTGGAGCTTGGTGCATTAGCAATTGGTCATGGATAACACGGATAGTCTGCAGCATTGATCCATTATCCACAATGGGAGGCGCCCACTGTGGGTGCCTCGACAGCTAATCAGTCAGCTCTTACATGGCCACACATTCCTGCATGGCCAGGGCAGCATAATACATTTTACAAAGATGAAATGCCTGATTGCACTCACAACCATTCATGCAAAGCCACCCATCAGTTCAGCTTTCCAGGCAGCTTATGCAGATAACCTGTGTAACAGTTCTTAAAGAGACTTACTGGACCATATGCAGTTTTTAATTTAAAAACTATCATCAGGATAGGTTACTCTGCTGCATTGAAAACTGTATTTTTTTTTTTTTTTTTTTTTATAAATGTTGGTTTATGTTTTAATGACTGCATTTTGATATTTGTATACTTCATATGCATTTGAGGTCAGCATAGCTGAATGGATAAGAACACGCGTTCATGAACATCCGGTGTGTTGATGCCGTGGTAAGGGGTTCAACCCCTAGACCGGGACAGTTGGACTAAAATGTTGACCTCTCATCCTTGACTTGGGGACATAAATTACAAGTACCTCTGAAGTTGGAGTAGGTTCACCTGATGGTGATGGACACGGGTAACGGGGAAAGCTAATCCACATGTAAAATTTTGTCACTATTGCTGCTAGAAGTAGTGTATATGGACTACACTTTCAAAGCGAGCAATCGCCCCAAAAATATGCATTTGGGATGTGTACAATTTTTATATCATTTGTCTAGACTATGTTTATGTGTGTTCCATGTTGGAATGTCTACATGGCCAAAAATAAAATGTACTTTGGATCCATCATAATATACTGATTGGCAAATCACAGACCTTGGTGTGTCTCTTGTTTATTTGTAAAACGTGTTCACTTATGTACACTGATAGTATCATTGGCACCTTGCCGTCTTGACAGACGATAGTTTGTGCTTTAAAAAGGCATAATAACTTTTACCTACGGCGGTAGCGAATGTGACTGCGCAAAGTCAGGGCTAAAATATAGAGATCATGTGTTGCCCATGCAGTATGATCCCTCTCTTGGCCTGCCTAGTTCACTCCAGAGGAAAGGTAACACCCCTACATCTGGAACAAGACAAGCTGCAGAAGCTGCCGGATCAGCAAAGCAATGCTCTAACTGTCCACCTGTCGGAGCTTCGATCCTAGACCAGCCGCCAACCAAGGCTTAGGGCCTGGTCTGCCCTGCCATGACATTTTGTCTTTAGCTTGCATTTCCTCGCACCAGGGTAAGGCTTGTACCCTCCCAATTGTGCTCTTCTGCCCGAAGCCGTTGGCACAATGTGGGGTGTCAGGGTTTGGTAAGCGCTGCCCAACGTTCGGCGCCAACAGAAAGCAGGTAGTACTGTCTACTGTTATACGGTAGCTCAGTCATATCTGACTGACACACACTGATAGTATAGCTGACTTGATATTAACAAGAATATCAATATGTAGCAGATCCTTTGCATAACATTGCACCAATCACAGCCCGCAGAAGTTTCCCGATCTCTTGCCATTTCTCTCACGTCACGCACCTTATACCCAAAGTCCTGTGTCCTTTTTCAAAGTCCTGTGCCCATCTTCGTGCTGATCGACTCCTGCCTCTTTTTTCCAGAAGCCATAACTTTTACCAAATGTTTTTTCGAAGCAACTGTGGTGCTTAATATCATCATCATCATGTGCCATGCCGATAAGCATGGGCGGTCATAGTTTCGCCACCTTACTACAATCAGTTGTGGTTCAGCTCTGTGCTCTTGCAAGATTTCCAATTTATTTCTTCTCATAATGTGACCAACAAATTGTGGCTGTGTATGTCTAATTTATCTAATCAGTTTACGGTTTTCATTTGTTTATTGTAGGACTTGGTCATTGGTTTTTTTGTCTGTCGATGGTATTCTTTGCATTTTCCACAGAAACCACATTTCCACAGCCATCAGATGTCCACGATCCACATCCATACAAAAGTACAGGTTCTATTACTATTTTTGACATCTTTTTATTGGTCAGTATGTGTTCCATTTTGCAAGGCTACCTTCACCGTATTTTCAGAAATATTGAAGATATGGAAGGAATCAACATTGGGGGACGATGCATCAATAACATTAGATATGCAGATGATAGTCTTGATTGCAGCCAATGAACAGGATCTGCAACATTTAGTAGATGCGGTTGTTACACACAGTGAACAACGAGGGTTAGAATTAAATTGTAAAAAGACACAGATTATGGTCGTCACTAGGAAGAACGAAATACCACAATGTAATATACAAGTAAATGGGAATATTCTTCAACAAGTGAATAGGTACAATTATCTCGGAACAGTAATAACATCTGATGGGAGATGCCTTGAAGAGATTATAACAAGAATCGCCATGGCAAAAGTAGCCTTTAGCAAGATGAAAAACATACTGACCAATAAAAAGATGTCAATTGAAACGAGAAAAAGAGTGTTGAGGTGCTACATAGAATCTGTACTTTTATATGGATGTGAAGCTTGGACAATGAGCAGTCAAGCTGAAAAACATCTGATGGCTTGTAGAAATGTGGTTTCTGAGGAAAATGCAAAGAATACCATGGACAGCCAGAAAGACCAATGAACAAGTCCTTCAAGAAACAAATGAAGATCGTAAACTGATTAGAGATATTAGACGCAGACAGTCAAAATTTTTTGGGCATGTTATGAGAAGAAATGAATTGGAGAACTTGGTGACAACTGGTAAGATCGAAGGGAACAGACCAAGAGGAAGACCTAGAAGCAAATACCTGGATGGCTTGGCCACATGGCATGGTCAAGACAGGAACACAGAGCTGATCCACGACTCTGGTGATTGAGTGAGATGGCAAAACATGACCGCCCACGCTTTCCGGCATGGCACATGATGGATGGATACAGGCAAAACAGATCTGGAGACATTACACATCCCTGTCTCACACCTCTCTTAATTGGCTGATATTGACCTACTTCATGATCAATTCTGATGGCAGTTTGTTGTTAACAATATATTTGTTTTACAAGTCTAAGGTCTTTCCCATCAATTTGTAGATCTGCAAGCAACTTCATCATGTCGACATGTCTCACTTTATCGAAAGCCTTTGTGTAGTCATTAAAGCAAACATGTAGGTTTTATTTACTTCTAAAGAACGTTCAATTAAAGTTCTCAGTATACACTGTATATACACAGCATTTACTGTACCCTTGCCTTCTTTGAACCCACGATGTTCTCCTATTTCGAGTTATATTTTCTTCCTAACTCTTTGCATGATGATCCTTAGTAAAATCTTTGTGATGTGACTCATTACGCTGATAGTTCACTGTTGATAACATTCCAAAGCTCCTGATGACTTATATGGCCTTGTTTGATGATGATCACATTCCAAGGCTCCTGATGTCTTATATGGCCTTGTTCAATGTTGATCACATTCCAAGGCTCCTGATGACTTATACGGCCTTGTTTGATGATGATCACATTCCAAGGCTCCTGATGTCTTATATGGCCTTGTTCAATGTTGATCACATTCCAAGGCTCCTGTCTGATATGGCTTTGTTTGATGTTGATCACATTCCAAGGCTCCTGATGTCTTATATGGCCTTGTTCAATGTTGATCACATTCCAAGGCTCCTGTCTGATATGGCTTTGTTTGATGTTGATCACATTCCAAGGCTCCTGATGTCTTATATGGCCTTGTTCAATGTTGATCACATTCCAAGGCTCCTGTCTGATATGGCTTTGTTTGATGTTGATCACATTCCAAGGCTCCTGATGTATTATATGGCCTTGTTTGATGTTGATCACATTCCAAGGCTCCTGATGTCTTATATGGCCTTGTTCAATGTTGATCACATTCCAAGGCTCCTGTCTTATATGGCTTTGTTTGATGTTGATCACATTCCAAGGCTCCTGATGTATTATATGGCCTTGTTTGATGTAGATCACATTCCAAGGCTCCTGATGTCTTATATGGCCTTGTTTGATGTTGATCACATTCCAAGGCTCCTGATGTCTTATATGGCTTTGTTCAATGTTGATCACATTCCAAGGCTCCTGATGTCTTATATGGCTTTGTTCAATGTTGATCACATTCCAAGGCTCCTGATGTCTTATATGGCCTTGTTTGATGTTGATCACATTTCAAGGCTCCTGATGTCTTATATGGCCTTGTTTGATGTTGATCACATTCCAAGGCTCCTGATGCCTTATATGGCCTTGTTTGATGTTGATCACATTCCAAGGCTCCTGATGCCTTATATGGCCTTGTTTGATGTTGATCACATTCCAAGGCTCCTGATGCCTTATATGGCCAACATATTTTAGTTTCAGAGACATGATACTGTTTATGAGGCACTTTTCAAGAATATAATACATTTAAACCAACCAACTATTGTGGGTCTTAGTGGTACCAACACACAATGTTGGTTAAACTGTGCTAGTATTTCATGGTAGTGCAGGCTAAGTATTGCTCAGTGGCGAAGGGGTTACGACTCATTTCATAATCCCGCATACCATGCTCGAAAGACAGCTATGTGGTTTTTTTTAACAAATGGTATGGGGTGGCTTAGAGGTTATGACTTTTCTCCGTAATCTCGTATACTCTCATGGGTAACGTGATGACGGTGAGAATCAGCAGTGGTTCGAATCGCATCGGTAACTTACGGGGTATGTGAGCCGGCCACTCAGAAAGCAATGGCAAACTACTGAGCGTAATCTTGCCAAGAAATCAATATACAGCTGAAAGATGCTGGTGTTGACAGCAATGTCCTGTAAAGGATATGCAAAGAAAAAAAAAATGGGTGCCGGTTGTTCAGAAAGCATTGGCAAACTACTGAACGTAAACTTGCTCAGGAATAGCGAACAGCCAAAAAATGCCAGGTTGACTGCAACGTCCATAAAGGATATGCAACTAACTAAATGCTAAGTATTATAGTGGTTCTTGGAGCAGGACTCTAGACTATTATAGTGTTTCTTGGAGCAGGACTTGGTGTAGGCTATCCATCATTGTGTTTCATGGGGCAATACTCAGTCAGTGTTAGATATATTATTTTATGAGGTAATACACAGTGTAGGCTAGCCGTCTTAGTATTTCTGGGGGAATACTCAGTGTAGGTTAACCTTCATATTATTTCATGGGGCAATTCTCAGTGCAGGCTAAGCTATCATATTATTTCATGGGGTAATACTCAGTGCAGGCTAACTATCATATTCATGGGGCAATACTCAGTGTAGGCTAACTGTCATATTATTTCATGAGGCAATACTCAGTGTTGGTTAACTATCATTTCATGGGGCAATACTCAGTGTTGGTTAACTATCATTTCATGGGGCAATACTCAGTGTTGGTTAACTATCATTTCATGGGGCAATACTCAGTGTTGGCTAACTATCATTTCATAGGGCAATACTCAGTGTTGGCTAACTATCAGTTTATGGGGCAATACTCAGTGTTGGCTAACTGTCATATTATTTCATGGGGCAATACTCAGTGTTGGCTAACTATCATATCATGGGGCAATACTCAGTGTTGGTTAACTATCATTTCATGGGGCAATACTCAGTGTTGGTTAACTATCATTTCATGGGGCAATACTCAGTGTTCGTTAACTATCATTTCATGGGGCAATACTCAGTGTTGGTTAACTATCATTTCATGGGGCAATACTCAGTGTTGGTTAACTATCATTTCATGGGGCAATACTCAGTGTTGGTTAACTATCATTTCATGGGGCAATACTCAGTGTTGGTTAACTATCATTTCATGAGGCAATACTCAGTGTTGGTTAACTATCATTTCATGGGGCAATACTCAGTGTTGGTTAACTATCATTTCATGGGGCAATACTCAGTGTTGGTTAACTATCATTTCATGGGGCAATACTCAGTGTTGGTTAACTATCATTTCATGGGGCAATACTCAGTGTTGGTTAACTATCATTTCATGGGGCAATACTCAGTGTTGGCTAACTATCATTTCATGGGGCAATACTCAGTGTTGGCTAACTATCATATCATGGGGCAATACTCAGTGTTGGCTAACTGTCATATTATTTCATGGGGCAATACTCAGTGTTGGTTAACTATAATTTCATGGGGCAATACTCAGTGTTGGTTAACTATAATTTCATTCGGCAATACTCAGTGTTGGTTAACTATCATTTCATGGGGCAATACTCAGTGTTGGTTAACTATCATTTCATGGGGGCAATACTCAATGTAAGAAAAGTGGTTAAGTAAAAGAAATTTTATTATAAAATGCACGAAAGAGTGGACAATGTAAAATCTTATTTCAGGACGTAATCTGGCTCTTAAGCAATACCCCATGTAGGGTATGGGCAGTTTACATATACACAGTAGCAATTACAAAAGGGCTGCCCCACTAACTACTTGTCTTGGAAGAACAAGGTGTGGCATTAGTAGTTTTGTGTGTGTGTGGTCAGAGGGTGTGAAATTACAGAAGAGTTATGGTTCAGTATGAAGACAGTTGTTTGAGTTAAGGGAGCATGAATGAATGGGTACAAAGATGCAGTGCAAACATCCATTGTCTAGTTTAGTTTGGTCGAGGGATCAACATCACAGCACACAAGTGTAACCCATAAGTGCTCCATTCTACTCCTACTTCAAGCTGTCCAGAGAATCTCAGCTCAGTGCACGAACTCTGTAGCACCGGTGAGGATCCTGAAATACTTTGGGTAGATTTTTAACTCAAAATTTTGCCCGGGCAGTGCCATTAGGCTACTGTTTTTTGATTTCCAACTCCAAGGGATTTTTTACGTGTGCAACAATACGCATCGGCGTCCGATCTCAGGGCATTGTCTCCAGTAAAGAACACCTCTTGGAATGTCTAAGGCCCTATATTGGTGCATTTCCAGAAAATGAGTGAGACTGGCTAGTGCTCAATACAGTGACATGTTAGTGAACAAACTGAAGCAGGGGGATTCTCTCAACAGGAATATTGTTGTTGCACGACAACATCCACCCTCACATGCCTGCATATACAGTGTATACACTAACATTACATGCTCAGAAATTGAGGTCTTGAAACATCCAGCATGCACTCCAGACTTGGCACCATTGAACTTTCACTTGTTTGGACCCTTGAAAGTACATATGTGCGGTCAGATGTTTGCAGATAATGAGGTAATAAAGGTGGTGCAAAATTGTTGTAAGGCCACTCACAAAAATTTTGTCCTAGAGGACATCAACAAGCTAGTGGACAGGTGGACCAAGTGTGTTGAGAAATAATACACACAATAATTCTGGTTCACACTTGTAAAAAAAAATATTCGTAAACTTTGTTACTTAATGACTTCCCCTCATATTTCAAGGGGTAGGACTCAAGTCAGTGTAGGCTAACTATCATATTATTTAATGGGGCAATACTCAGGGTAGAAAACTGTCTTATTATTTAATGGGGCAATACTCAGTGTAGACTACTTTCTTATTTCATGGGATAATAGTGTAGATTACTATCTTATTTCATGGAATAATAGTGTAGATTACTATCTTATTTCATGGAATATTAGTGTAGATTATTATCTTATTTCATGGGATAATAGTGTAGACTACTATCTTATTTCATGGGATAATACTCAGTGTAGACTACTATCTTATTTCATGGGATAATAGTGTAGACTACTATCTTATTTCATGGGATAATAGTGTAGACTACTATCTTATTTCATGGGATAATAGTATAGACTACTATCTTATTTCATGGGATAAGAGTGTAGACTACCAGCTTATTTCATGGGATAATACTCAGTGTAGACTACTATCTTATTTCATGGGATAATAGTGTAGACTACTATCTTATATCATGGGATAATAGTGTAGACTACTATCTTATTTCATGGGATAATAGTGTAGACTACTATCTTATTTCATGGGATAATACTCAGTGTAGACTACTATCTTATTTCATGGGATAATAGTGTAGACTACTATCTTATTTCATGGGATAATAGTGTAGACTACTATCTTATTTCATGGGATGATATTCATTGCAGACTATCATTTCATGGGGAAATAGTGGGCAAATATCTTTTATTTAGGGGAAAAATGGAGGAGCTGTTTATTATTTCATAAATGGGGAAAAATTTTATTTTGGGGAAGTATTTCATTATTTTCATGGGGAAAAAGGTAGGCTAGTTTTATTTTATTTAGGGGAAAATGGTAGGCTAGGGGGGGGCTGCTATCATATTTTATGGGGAAAAGTGTAGTAGCTATCAATTACTTAGGGGAAAAATTTTAGCTAGTTTATATTATTTCAGGGGGAAAATAGGTAGGCTAGCTAATATATTATTTCAGGGGGAAATAGGTAGGCTAGCTAATAATTTTCAGGGGAAAGTAGTGTAGGTGATTATCTATTTCTTGGGAAATATTTGTAGGTAGTATTTTTATTTCTGGGGAAATAGTAAAGGCTAATATATATTTTTTCATGGGAAAAAGTGTAGGTAGTGTTATTTTTTCGGGGGAAATAGGGGGTTAAAAATATATTTTTTCAGGGAAAAATAGTTTAGGCTAGCTTTTAAATTTTCATGGGGAAATATGTAGGCGCATTATTTTTTCAGGGAAAAATATGAGGTAGTATTATATATTTCAGGGGGAAAAAAGTGGGTAGCAAATTATTTTTTTGGGTGGGGGTTTATTCTATTATTCATGGGGAAAAAAATGACACTTCATATTTTTTTAGGGGGAAATAGTGTAGGCAGCTTTTAAATTTCAGGGGAATAGTGTAGGCTAGTATATATTTTTCAGGGGGAAATGTGTAGGCTAGCTATTATTTTCATGGGGAAAAAATGTAGGTAGTTATATATTTCATGGGGAAATAGTGTAGGTAGCTAATATATTTCATGGGAAAATGTAGGCTACTTTTATATATTTTGGGGGAAAAGGTACTAGCTAATATAGGGGGGAAATAGGAACTAGCTATAAATTTATTTCTAAATAGTGTAGGTTTCATTATATTTTTCATGGGGAAATTACGGCTATATATTTCAGGGAAATAGTGAAAGCTAGCTACAATATTCGGGGGGAAATAGGTGCTAGTATAAAATTTTTCATGGGGAAATAGTGAGGCTAGCTATATTTTTTTGGGGGGGAAATATGTAGGCTAGTTTTAAATTTAGGGGGAAAATTTAGCAGCTTTTAAAATTTTTAATT
>JACEFZ010022331.1:0-170252 GCA_014155875.1 Cepaea nemoralis | reverse complement strand
TTTTCACGACAATTTTGTCAGGGCGGTGTCTTTACGGCCTACTATTTACGATTTCCACTGCCGTGTGGTTGTAGCTTGCATTTCATGCACACACATACGGAGAGAGAGGGGGGGGGGAGGGGGGGGGAGATCCCAAATGTAGAGTTAATCTAAAACAACGCCGCAGGGAAAGTTTCATCAGCCAAAGCCTCAGGAAGCTATCAAATCCATCAGTCCAAGGTTTAAGCCAATGGTTATGTCCCTTTACTTTCCGGATATACCATAGATAAGTGCTTGAGAAGAAGGGAAATTGCTCTCTCGTAAATCATAGGTGTCATCAGAAAATAGGACTGGAAGCCGTCAATCTCTTTCAATCTGGTTACGGTGTTTGCCACAGGTCTTACACTATCAACACTGGCTGGTAATATTACAGGCTTGGTCAGTTTGTACCTAGCCAGGCAGCGATTTACCGCGCTTAACTGGCTACCAAACTAGAACCTGCTGGTACTGAAATTTGCATAAAGTAAACAGGCTTCTGATGTAGCGTGGGTTGCACGGTGACAGAAGGAACATGCGTGGATGGTTACATACAGCCTTGATGTAGACATTGGCGTGCGGAGAAGATTCTTCCCTGATAAGACCCAGCCAGGCGGAACTAGTCGGTATAACTGACTGTTGCATGTCTTTCCTAGGAAGTTTGCTATCAACCCCAGATTTATTGAATAGGCTATTGTACATTGAGTAGTTTGCCATTACTTTCCGAACGAGAAGTCAACGTTGAAGTACTTAATGTCGGTGTAGGGCAGTGGTTCTCAACATTTTTTGGGCCCGTGCCCCCCTTCACCATATTTTTTAGGACGTCATTCACCCCCCCCCCCCCCTTCACCATATTTTTAGAACGTCATCCCCCCCTCCTTTCGTGTTTCCTCCCTAAAAATTTTCCCCCTTGCCCCTACACAGTATACGTAATAATTGAAGCTAAATTTAATAGCACATACTAAAACAAGTCTAGACATCTACATAAAACGTGATTTGCAGATCTACTTACGTTATAAAATAAATTTCAGAAGGTTGATACGTACAGAACTGTAAAGAATGAAGGGAAAAACAATATCAAGTAATCGGTTCTTGTATTCACGCAATCTATAATAATCTTAATCCCCCCCCTCTCCATGGAAACCCTAAAATTTCCCCCTCCCCCTGGAGGGGGGGGGGAATTCCCCACCGGTTGAGAACCACTGGTGTAAGGGTTGAAGTGCTTACCACATCAGTGGACCGGAAGTGTAAGAGCTAACGCTTTTATACTTTTGACCTCGTCAACGTCTATTCAATATATCTAATTAGCAAAAATAAATGAGTCACTGAGCGCTTCCCTGAGGTTTAAACAGTAACAAGAGATTCATACAGGCTTCATTGCTGGTCAGTAACCCAGTACGTTTAAACAGTAAAATGAGGTTCATACAGGCTTCATTGCTGTTCAGTAACCCAGTAAGTTTAAACAGTAACAAGAGGTTCATATAGGCATCATTGTTGTTCAGTAACCCAGTAAGTTTAAACAGTAACAAGAGGTTCATACAGGCTTCATTGTTGTTCAGTAACCCAGTAAGTTTAAACACCGAAGACACAAACAATATGTTGCACTATTTATTGCCTGGCGTATTTTCCTGCATCTCGTCAGGTGTATACTGCAGAGTTGTATATCATGAATTGAAAAAAATAAAGAATAATACTTAATCTGAAACAATTAAAATACATAGACACGCGTATTGTTCGAATTTGGAACACCTGTTATCCCCACGGAAAGACATTTAGCAAATCCAGTAGCCGAACATATACCAGTGTGGGTGGAAAAGAGTTAATCAGTCTTCAGGAATCACTGTGCAGTCGAAATGCTATAAAACGCCGTCCTCGTCGATTTCTCATCTCATAAATATGGCCGAAGCGTGAACTAAGAAACAGAATTTCGTCTGCTGCATTTGAGGAACAATAAACGATTGCTCAAATATAGTGAGACATTAGCAATTAGGCGGTTCCATCCGGTTTTGTGCAAACACAGTCCGTGTTAAATCTGAAATTATCATGTCAAAAAGTGACTTGTACTTTTATAAATAAATTTCAAAAAGAATGTTGCATCTCCTTTGCAGGATGTTACGATAAGTTTCATGTTAAATTTCTAGGCAATTTAACGTTCAATAATTGCCATTACTTTCGGAACGGGAAGTAAACTATAAGTCCAGCCGACGGTGTACGGAATGAACCTACTACCCCGAATCGACACACATGCGGATTTAAGAGCTAGAGACTTTAACCTGTCGATGACCTCTTCTTGTATACACACAGAGATGGAATGCGGGGGCAAGCATATGACGTTATCTGCGTGTATAGTGGCACCCCCTATGGCCGCTCTGAATGGAATACTGTAAACATGGGGCAGTTGCTGAGATACTTCAATTGGCGCATGGTTACTTCAACAGTCTTCTTCTTCTTCTTCTTTCGTTCGCTTGAAATTTGTCTCTATCTGCAATGCTGTTTCTTGTATGATTTAACTGCCTTTTTAATTCGCTCAGTGGTCCATAGAGTTCATATTTCACTGTTGTTTCTTTAGAGCAGAAGGTTTGCCTAGATACGTTATGCATTGGACAGTCTTGGTGTGATCTGCTGATTGAGGCGCAAAACGACACCTTCTCACGACTAATTCGCCAAATCTTAAATTTCTTATTCACGTGGTTGAGTAATCTGTTGTGTCCTGTTGCGAAGCGCTAAAGTCTCCGAAAACTATAGTCACTGTCAAGAAGGAAAGCAATGGTAGATTGCCTTTTTGAAGACGTTTGAGAGGAAGAAATGTCCGAAAAGTTCTGCAAATTACACGCCACTTGATGATGCTTATGGATGAGCAGCAGTGTTATTAAAAGATAGCACTGGGACAGGGTCAAGGCCAGTCGTTGACACGTTATCTTTTAACGCGATTTTTAATTTGCGAAACATGAATTTAGTAATTGCGGTAAATCCTTTCGAGTGAGAAAGTCGAGTGGAAAAACACCGTCTCGTTATCTGGCTCAGCTGATAGTGAATACTTGAGGTTTCTGGAGAAGGAAAAGTTGCCGACTGCTTCAAGATATGGGCGAGTTTGGTTGTACATTCTTGCATTTCATTGCACATCATCATTATCATGCAGTGCCGTCGCAACATTGAATATGGGCTGTCATTAGTCTCCAAATACTTTCTGTCACGGATCTCTAAGATATAGACACGCAGGCTTCTTCCTCTCAGTCAATCTCTTGTTGTTGTCCACCCCCAAATAACGTTGTCTTTCTGTAGCAGGTAATTGAAGAAAGAAAAAAGAAACATGAAATTAGCGTGAAAGGTATTGATGGGCATTACTAAGAAGAGGAAAGAAGTAATTATCGGCGGGCGGCCTAGATAACAGACATAATTTAAGATAATTCTATATAATTCGAACCCGCCGCCTCTATTTACCATTCTTGCTAGGCTGTAGTTTGGAAATGTTCACCTATTCTTAGCCGGCTAGACACCCTAAATTGGTGTTATTGCTGGTTGGTGGTTATGTGGCGAAGTGGCATGGCATTCAGTGCTTTTATCTTTCAAGGTTGTGGCTCGGGTGTAATCGCATACAGTGGCAGAACTTTCTCTCTTCACCCTCTCCCTCACCATCACCATCACTACGGCCAACAAATAAATACCTAAGAAGACGTTCAGGACAAGAATCCAACCACCTACACTCCGACGTGCAGTGGTCTATAATTTGTTATGGCTGTATACTTTACACTCTAATGGTAGTACTTCCCGTTGGGTCTTCTTCTTCTTCTTCTTCTTCTTCTTCTTCTTCTTCTTCTTCTTCTTCTTCTTCTTCTTCTTCTTCTTCTTCTTCTTCTTCTATGTCGTCGTCCTCTTTTTATCTTATAATGGAGCATAGGCCTTCAACCAACTCATGGCAAGGCCGTCGAAGAATATTTTGCTGTGTCCTGCAGCACCTTCCGTGCCCTGCCCATATTACTCGTCGGTTCCTAATTTTTTCGCCCCTGTGTTTTTTGGTTATCTTAAAAAGTCGCTTAAAAGTCGGCAGGATCAACTTCATTGCACCGGGTTTTATCCCATATGGATCGGTCTCTTTCCGCAGCGTGGAAATCGTCGCGCATAGCACGAACTCCGTAGCTCTAGCGACGACCTATAGGAGTCCGAAAAATTTCACTCGTGAACCGAAGGATGCGGCCCGGAATCAAACTCACAACCTTCGGAGCCCGAGCCAAACGGCTTTACCGCTTCGCCACGAGTTCGGTTTCCTTTGCGGCTTTATACTTTTCACGTGATTAAATAAACCATAAAGCCACTAACCTCACCTCGAGACAATTACCACCTTATGGATAGATCAGACCACATAATTATAATGCGCCACAGATTGTGACACAGTAGATTAATCAAGACATGTATACACAATTCACGATTGGCGAATCAGCCATGCGCACATGTGAATTGGCAGCTCAGACAGCAGATCACGTACTGAAGACTGCCCAAAATAGGACATATCTAGGCAAACCTTCAGGCCTAGTGAAACAACAGTGGAAGATAAACTCAATGGTCCACTGAGTGAACTAAAAAGACAGTGATGTTCACACAAGAGACACCAACGAGACAACAAGTTTGTGACTCACGTCGTCTGGTTCCCCATCCCTTAATCTGTCCAAGCCATCCAGGCATTTATCTGTCTTCCTTTTGCTGATTTCCTATCTAGATTTCCTGTTATACATTTTTAAGTTTGTCTTCTCATAACGCGTCCAAACTGTCTTGACTGTCCCCGCTTATCTGCTCCTAAAGGTCCGTCTCATTCGATTTTCTCTCCGTCCATGGGAAGGGATTCTTTGCATTTTGCTAAGAAACCACATTCCACAGTTACTCTTATTTTCTCAGCTTGTTTGCTTATCGTCGCATGGGCTAGCGCCTTTATTTTCCCAGCCCTTATGAAAATCCTCCAGGCAAACACTAGCAAACGAACTTAGCACTGTAAAGGTAAACCATACTTTCTTGTTAAGTTATGCTACTTTCATTGTCTTGTTAAGCAGTAGGTTTATTGTTACGTTATGACTCGTTTTACTACTTTATGCCCGTTTTATTATTACTCTATAATCCATTTTACTACGTTATGTGTGTTTTTTATTGCTACTTTATACCACTGCCGTGTCATTGTTACTGTTTGTGACTACTACGGGCGCTTTAGTGTGACGGTTATGACGTTACGCTGGCAATGGCATGGCACGGTCAGACGCATGTTCCATGACATCGCTTTCCCCTTCGCTTCGGGATGTGTGGGGAAAAAAAAGGGGGGGGGGGAGAAGACTGGCCACTATTCCTCCGTAGACTCAGGACTACAAGAATGTAATGATCGCCCAAATACTTCATATACCCACAGCAGATTTAAAACACACGGTTTAAAAATATACGTGACTGCTGTTTTGTTAAATACGTGACTGCTGTTTTGTTGCCACAGGATGCGACTGCCAGAGTCGGCAGAAGAGCGCTGCATGTCTGGTTACCTGTGCAAATTGAGGATAGTTTGTCGACTAGTGTCACCCAGCGAGTCGTGTGTGTGCCACTGATGTGTTTTGCTGGTGTAACATGCATTGTAATGGGGGAAACGGACAATTTGCCTTTCACTGGAAGCTCATGTAGGGCATGTCATGACAGCGGTCCTCAGAATTTCATAGACACGGGGCTTCAAGACAGTGATCTGTGGTTCAGGTTCCAGCGGTAACATGCTGTGACCCTCCCTTGAGTAGCACGGCTTTATAAAAGCGACCGGGACATGTAAATTGAGTACTTAATTTTGGCATGACCTCCGTCCTGTTGCAGTTTCTAAACGACATGGCATGCCAGTGGTCCTCGATTTAATAGTTACGAAGCTGATAATAATGTGAGATCTTTCAGTCCGCCTGTTCGCATCCTTCTTTTCTGCTTCTTAGTTCCCATTGTTGAATTCGTTGTCAACCATGTCATACCAGCCATTTCTGTTTTGTGTCAAAACTTTGTCTTTCCTTTCATGTTTTTTTCCCATTTGGGATGCGCGGTAGCCTAGAGGTTAACCGCTCGCCTGCCACCTCGGTGTGTCAAGCCTTCGATCCGCACCAGATTAGAATTGAACTGGACCCCCAGAGTGGACCCCGTCTAAATGTGTGTCATGAAATATCTTAGGAAGTCAAGATGGCCGATGTGATACCGGAAACATCATTCACCGAATGCTGATGGGTTTATAAAATATGGGTGTGACACCATTATTCTCAGTACACTTTAAGCCGTGTAAAAGAATCATTTTCTTACTTTGTTTCTACTTTTTCATTTCATTTACCTCTGTCTCCATTTCTTAAGGTCCCTCTTTTAATTTTGGTTGACATTAATTTTTCTTTTATTTTGGTTGACATATTTATTTTTCTTTTATTTTCTGATTAACATTTCATGATTGTTTGGATTTAGCATCCAACTTGTCGTGGGAATCTACGTGGCGATGTGGTCAAGCCTTCTGACTCGGGCTCCGAAGGTTGTGGGTTCGATTCCGGGCCGCGTCCTTCGGTTCACGAGTGAATTTTTTCCCTGAAACTCCTGGGGGTATTCGCTGGAGCTACGGAGTTCGTGCTTCGTGCGATGCTTTCCGCGCTGCTGAAAGGGACAGAGCCATATGGTATAAAAACCCGGTGCAGTGAAGTCGATACTGTCGACTTAAAAGCGACTTTTTGTCTTTGTTGTATAAGACGCAGTAGCCAAAGCCATGCCAACCCTGTCTCTGATACCACGATTGGTAGGTTACATGTTAGTAATCTTGTCTTCTACGGGACATGCAGAATTAAGCGAATGTTGTTATATACGGCGGGCAACAACGGCTGGAATTAAGTTGTAAGAAAATAAACTATGGTCATCTCCAAGAAGAAAGAAAAGAAGGCCGCCGTTTAACACCCAAGTAAATGAGAAAGTCCTTAAATATCGGCACAATTGTGAAACAGTAATGACATCTACCGGAAGATATCTTGAAGAGACTGGATCCAGAATCACAATGGCAGAAGTAGCCTTTTGCAAGATAGAAACATACTCATTAATAAAATGCTGTCAATTGCATTGAGAAAAATAATGTTAAAATACAATATAAAACCTCTGATCTTGGATGAACGTAAAACATGGATTGTAACAGACAAGCTAACAAACATTAAATGCCAGTGACAATGTGGTTTCTGAGGAAACTTCAAAGAATACCACGGTCGGACAGAAAAAAACAAAGGAGACAACCTTTCAAAAACTAATTTATTACAGAAACTAGGTGTAAACAGTCTAAGTTGTCTGGGCATGTGGGAGAGAAGCTGGGGAACAACTTTCTGTTGCCGGTTGATTGCTGTCACCCAATGTTCCTTCACTTGTAACCATTTCGATCAGTGAAATAACACTTTATCGCATCATCGGACCGTTAAACTCTAGATAATTTCACGGTTCTGTTGAAGTAACGAAACAAATGCTCAAGATAAATGGGAATTACCTTTGATAAATGCATTATTTATATCTCTTGCTTCTTGTGCTCAGTGTACCATAGCTGGCTTTATTAAACATAGTTTAGGATTACCCACAATTTTCTTTCATATCTTCCCGTTCTGATCACCTTGTGTGCTTTGTACGGGTCGTATTAGTTCATTTAATATTTTCTAAGGTTAGTGTTGCGCACTTAAATATCACCACCTTGTGCCTTGCCAGATGGCGTAGACGTTCAAGTCTCTCAACAGCTCTGGATTCCCGGATCTCTATAACAGTAATGTTGTTGGCCCTACTTCTGATTATTCCGGTCGTTGGTCAGTGTCTGTCTTCTCATGATGTGACCAAAGAATACGCTCATCTCTTTCTTCTTGTAGTTGCGTGTAACATTTTACTTTAAATAATCCACGCAGTTGTTGTTACTAACTCCAGCAGTCCACGGTATTCGTGGCATTTCTCAAATTATTTCCGTTGCCTCCAAGTTATTCTTAATTTGATCGGTCACGTAGTAAGATTTAATACCACATGAGTGTCGCCCCGTTTCTCCTTCAAGAGACTCTGGTTCGAATACTAGGAAAGGTATGCATTTTTTTCTCTGTCCGCACTGTTCGTGGCGACTTGCACTAGCCATGCGGCTTAATTCCTCGGGCTCAAGACACCCCTGTCCCACACCGCAAGGTATTATAGGCAGTAGATGACAGATAGACGAAACAGGTTTATTGCAATATTTCAGTACCCTTTTTCTGACACTCAGTGAAAGTAATTGATTACATTAAATAACTAACTACATTAATACAACATTCAAGATTGGTGAATCAGCCATGTGCACATGTGGATTGGCGCCGCAGACAGCAAATCACATACTCCAAGACTGCCCATAATACGACACATCTAGGCAAACCTTCTGGCCTAGAAAAACAGTGGAAGATAACCTCTCTTGGCTACTGAGTGAACTAGAAAAGACAGTGAAATTCATAAAAGAGACAGTATTGTATATGTAGACAAATTTAAAGTGAACGAAATAATGCAATAACTTTTCATTCTCTGAAATACAGCTTTAGCTTGGCCTCTTCTCCTGCATCTCTGTCAAGCGTCTTTCATCTGGTATTAGGATTTCCCCTAATTTATTGCGCTGGTCAGGTATTTTTCCTTCTATTCTATCACATTTTGGTGTATATTTTCTTCTTCTTTAGTATACCTATTGATGTTCAAGGACAGGTCTGTTGTGCACACTGTCAGATCACAGGCTCCCTAAACGAATTTTTTACAGCGAAATGCGTTGTGGTAACCGCCCCCAAGGTGGCCAGAGGAAACGCTTTAAAGACACTCTGAAAATCTCTGAATGCTTTTGGAATTCATCATGACACCTGGGAGACTGCAGCCAGAGACCGAAATTCGTGGCGTGCATCATTACACAAGGGTGCAGTCATGTGTGAGGCAACCAGGACTGCAAGAGCTGTAAAGAAAAGGCAGGACAGAAAAACCACTGCAGGAAATCCTCCTCCATAAACTTCAAGCATTCTTTGTCCACATTGTCAAAGAACATTTCAAGCCAAAATAGGCCTTATCAGCCATCTTAGAACCCACGGCTCCACACTTTCAACCCCACTGGATGAAATGAATGGTCATCATCATTCTTGATGGACAAACAACAACATACTACAGTGTATAGGGCACTCAGCTGAGGGATATGGCTGAACTTCTCTAAGTCAAATCCCCCGGTTGTGAGGTCCTGGCCGCTACCCACCTCCTGTTCTTGGAGGTTTGAAGCTGAGCCGCCAGCATCTACAGCCTACCTTGTTCCACACGTACTGGTTATCCTTTCTTCTGGAGATAACATGGCAAGACCGAGAGAGGGATCATGCTGCATGGGCAACACATGTTCTCTGTTTTCATGGGCAGGCATTGTGCAAAGACGGCAAGGTGCCACTTACTTACTTACTTACTTACTTACTTACTTACTTACTTACTTACTATACAACAAAACTAACTAACTAACTACAGTGTTTAACAGTTGTAGATCGTTTTACGTTTCCTGCTATCATTTCTGTGTTATACTCACAGCTTCTTATATATTAACATTAAACTCATATTCTTGATCTGTCTTTTGAGCTGTCTAATTATTTGAGGGGGGGGGGGGGGGCGGAAGAGAGAGAGAGAGAGAGAGAGAGAGAGAGAGAGAGAGAGAGAGAGAGAGAGAGAGAGAGAGAGAAGATATCCGGTGACAAAGCACATTCTTCTCTTACTCAACGCCTTATCTGTTCATAAGTGCACACTTTAGTTTCCACTTTAATTCCCACTTAATTGCTGCAACTTGTTCCCAGCAGCAGTATTATTATTTTCCCAGTATTATTCATCCGTCTGTAATTCTCTTCTCCAATGTGTTTTTAGGCCTCCCCCTTTTTTTCTTCGCTCTATGAATTCCACTTTCTGTATATAACTTACACATATTGCCATGGCATATATTGTCCTATTGTTGGTCAATGTTACACCTTGACATATATTAGGTTACTGCATACAGAGATGTGGTCATCAGTACCCTCCATCGCTACCTTGTTTCCTCGTATATTTTCTGGCTATTTATCGGCTATCTATTGATTACGATTCTCTGTCGTACTGTCAGTTATTTCAGAACCTGGTCTGATCCTGCCACTTCCTTCTCATGTTATTACAGTCCATTCCAAGATCGTGCCATGTGCTGCTCTCATTGACTGCATATAGTCTTGCGTGGATTTATCTGTTCAATATCATTGTGAACAAAACAACGATTGTAACACTAATAGAACTGATGTTATATTTGCGAGTGACATGGCAGAACATGACGGCCCACGCTTATCGGCATGGCATATGATGGATGGATAGTTATAGTTGCGTTGATATTATTATGCCTTTTATTTACGATTTTCTACCTTTAGATCTATTTGTGCTGTTCCTGAAGAAAATCACTAGGATCGAAACGTCAGAGTCGTTGATTGTCCTTTAGTTAATTTAGTACAAATTTGCGTAGCGTTATTATTATTATTATTATTTTGGTTTTTCCTGTTAATTTTCTGACTTTGATTTTTGTTTACTTGGACTGAGTTCGCTATAGGGTATTACATTGTGTGATTTTTGTTTACTTGGACTGAGTTCGCTATAGGGTATTACATTGTGTGCGGGATTTGCTGTGGAGGGGATCCGAGCACTTATGGACTGAATGGTGTGCAATGAGGATGTCTGTCGACAAACTAACACTGTGTCTGTGTGTCTCTGTCTCCGTCTGTCGGTCTCTCCGCCTGCCTCTCTCTCTGTCTCTTTCCCTGTTTCTCTGTCTGTGATTTTTTTATTTCTGTCTCTCTCTCTCTCTCTCTCTCTCTCTCTCTCTCTCTCTCTCTCTCTCTGTGTGTGTCTGGCTGTCTGTCTCCCTCGCTGTCTCTCGCTCTCTGTCTGTCTGTCTGTCTCTCACACTGTGTGTGTCAGTCTGGATGTCTGTCTCTCTTGCTGTCTCTCGCTCTCTGTCTGTCTGTCTGTCTCTCTCACTGTGTGTGTCAGTCTGGATGTCTGTCTCTCTCGCTCTCTCTCTCTCTGTCTGTCTCTCTCTGTCTGTCTCTCTCGCTCTCTCTCTCTGTCTGTCTCTCTCTGTCTGTCTCTCTCTGTCTGTCTCTCTCTGTCTGTCTCTCTCTGTCTGTCTCTCTCGCTCTCTCTCTCTGTCTCTCTCTCTCTGTCTGTCTCTCTCTGTCTGTCTCTCTCTGTCTGTCTCTCTCTGTCTGTCTCTCTCTGTCTGTCTCTCTCTGTCTGTCTCTCTCTGTCTGTCTCTCTCTGTCTGTCTCTCTCTGTCTGTCTCTCTCGCTCTCTCTCTGTCTGTCTCTCTCTGTCTGTCTCTCTCACTGTGTGTGTCAGTCTGGATGTCTGTCTCTCTCGCTCTCTCTCTCTGTCTGTCTCTCTCTGTCTGTCTCTCTCGCTCTCTCTCTCTCTGTCTGTCTCTCTCTGTCTGTCTCTCTCTGTATGTGTGTCTGGCGGTCTCTCTCTGTCTGGCTGAATGTCTGCCTCTCTCTTTCTCTCTCTCTCTCTCTCTCTCTCTCTCTCTCTCTCTCTCTCTCTCTGTATGTGTCTGGCTGTCTGTCTGTCTCGTCTCTCTCTCTCATTCTCTCTCTCCCTCTCTCTCTAGCTGTCTGTCTGTCTCTGTGTGTCTGTCTGTTTCTCTGTCTCTCTCTGTGTGTGTCTGGCTGTCTGTCTCTGTCTGTCTGTGTGTATGTGTGTCTGTCTGTCTGTCGCTCTCTCTCTCTCTCTCTCTGTCTCTTTCTCTCTCTCTCTGTGTCTCTCTCTCTGTCTCTCTCTCTCTCTCTGTCACTCTCTGTCTCTGTCTCTCTCTCTGTCTCTCTCTGTCTCTCTCTTTCAGAAACCACCCATACCTATTTCATGTGATATAAATAGATCTGACATGTTTTATTCATGCTTTTCTTGGCGTGCCCCGTCCTCTGTTCCCAAATACGTTGCCTTCCAGTACTCTCTATTGTTTCTTCATGTGCTAGGTATGATCAGACCAGGTCACGGGGGCCTTACGCTTAGCTCTTTTCTTATTGTTCAATTTTAGTCCCGTTTGGTTCCTGCTAGTTTGTTTTATAAGTCCACCATTGACATAAAACTGGTGTTCAAGACATGCAGGAATGGACGACTTCGAATCACTAAGGTTTGGCGTCAACAGTGATACCAGCGTTATACAGGAGTAAACAGCATACCCATTCGTCTTGTAAGTAATACATGGGTATTGACGAGGGCAGTGTCACGCTGACAAAAGCGTCGTCGTAGTCTCGTCCTATGGCTGCACCACAGATCCTGTTTATGCTCAGTGGTCCATGACGGCTACAGTTTATAAGATAAGTTTTGGAGTGGTTCACGCTTCATGTAAATGAGCATCATAGAAACGCCTGTATCAGTTGTCATCGTCATATGTGTGGGCATATTAAAATCAATACCGCGACTTAATTTCTTGAGCATCCTGCTTTGTAATTTAGCGTCTGTGATCTATGTGGGGGTGGAATTTCTTGCTGCTTGTATCAGGCAGTCTAATAATAATGGTCCCGGTAAACTGAAACAAAGCCGAGACCATGTGGTCTTTCCATTCATTTGCTAGACTAGCGTCAGTCGAAAGTGCTGTTGATGTTTGTAAAAAACTGTTTTGTCACACATTTGTTGAACTTTTCGCTAGATGCTACAGCTTTTCGTTTCTATCTGCAGATACTGTACAGACTTTCGATATTTTTATGGTGTTGTTTTTCTACCTAGCTGTTCAGTTACACTTTATAGTTTTGACAATGACTGGAGACGAGTCTTTTTCAAACAAATTGTTGTTGGTAGAGAGGATTGATGAAATATAAATTGCTAGCAGCATGTTTCCCGGTGGCTGTCTGAAGAGTGTTAGAAAACACTATAAGTTTAAAGAGTGTTAGAGGACCTTCACCATCGTGTCTATGCAGGTGGTTGTTGAAGAAATAATCAGTGTTAGCGTTCTTTCTGGTGCCCATGGAACATCACAACACACGTTTTTCTTTTCTTAGTCAGGTAGTGCCATTATTTGAAATACGTTCCTTCTTCTTCGTTCATCCGGAGTGTTTTTTTCCCCCAGGATGTTAGTGCGTTGTGCCAATTCATTTGCGCTCTTAGGAGACATATCCGACTTCTGCGGGCGTTTGTTGACCGGGTTAACCATCCCGGGTTGAAACAAGTTTAATTTCTGTGATCTTATAGCGCCATGTTCTTCCAGTTTCCTCTGTCATAATCCTCGCTCCTGCCGAAGGTCCTTCTTGGGGGTAGCTTTGTTAGTTAAATTGTTATCTTTGTTTTCTAGCTTTCTAGCTATGGCTCATTCGCACAGAAACGATGGCAGAAATTAGACCATAGGGCTGAAGACAAATCCACAGCGTCAGTCGTCTTATACAGAGGATACACAGTCTGTGCAACAAGCAGAGGTCTTGCGTACTTTTGACCCGTGCTCTTGCCTCTTTCACCCTCCACTGGATGCGCTACACCAGTGGTTCTCAACCTTTTTTTGGCCCGTGCTCCCTTCGCCATGTTTTCAGAACGTCATTCCCCCCTTTAGTTTTTCCACTCTAAAAATCCCCCCACCCCTACACAGTATACATAATAATGGAAGCTAAATTTAATAGCACATACTAAAACAAGTCTAGACGTCTACATAAAACGTGATTTGTGGGTCTACTTACGTTATAAAATGAATTTCAGATGGGTGAGAACCATAAAGTATGAAGGGAAAAACAGTATCGAGTAATCGGTTCTTGTATTAGCGCGATCTTGAAATAATCTTAATTTGACTTCATAAAAATGGGCCTCGGTGGAGAAAATTGGGCCGAAAGGCTCCTTCTGGGGCTAAGAGGCCTAAAAAATGAAGAAGGTAACAGTTAACATTTAATAAGCGCTGTCATGCTCTGTGTGCGAAAGACGTCGAATGAAAATGCCATAAGTGTTGTAGCATGATGGAACAGAATCCCCATTTCCAGTCCGACACATTTCATAAATATACTTTAAGTCTTAACGGGGACCATCTCAAATATAAAGGCTATTCTTAGATCGAAGGTTCCAGAACGAGTTGGGGGAGGCGGCGGTATGCACTTGTCTTTTGATTGGTTCATAAACAATGAGCCCACGCTATTCCTGGGCCATATTTTAAAATCTAATTAGTAGGAGCGGGAATTTCACCGGGAGCGGTCGCTAGTGTGATGTGATGACCCAACAATGCCCTTGTAGATTCAATATATTGTTCTCTGGACAACAGGTACCACTTTAAAACATACTTTAATGTTGTGGCTAAACCTAATGTACGAAAGAGAAGAATATGAGTATTTTATGAATAATATGTGAAAGTGGAAAACCTAACTTCTGTGCGCCAGAATTCTGAATACTGCTTCTTCAACCTTGACCTGTCTTTCACGCTGTGTACTCCAAGTGCATATCAATCCCTTGTTGTGACTGGTTGCGTATGCTTGAGGAATGTAGTACACTCATGCAGATTCGCAAACCAAAACCCCTTGTGCATTCTACATGCCTAGGATGACTTATTCTTAAACCAACTGTACCTTTGCTCTCGTGCGAGTTAACAAATGGCAGTCTGAATGGGAATGAGTGATGAAACATGTACAAGTTCCTTTGTAAAACGCAGAGAATGATGGAGTGAGTGAGTTGGTGATTTAATAAATAGCCTCTCACATTAGTAGAAAGAAAGATGCTTCAAATATCCATATGTAAACAGGACGGTGATGGCACGCCAGAATTGCTAAGTCCCTGTGATGCCTGGTCGCTATAAGCTCAAGAGAATTACTATAATTTCTCTTTGAAGTATTACACTGTTACCTCTACTGTTGGATGGTTCATATAAACTAGTTCCTAAGAGAACCATAGGTGTGTGAACCGGTGTTTTAGTTGGCTGAATATAATGTATGGCTCATGCAAACTTACAAGGACTAAACATGTTTTTCCACGTATGTACTTGGTGCATATGTGAACTATTGCTATGCAATTGAGCTTCTGTTACCTACTGTGGACATTACTCAGTAGGGAAAGAGCACATGATGATGATAAAGATGATGTATCTGTGAGACAAGTCTGGTGAAAAAGGGGTGAGGACTGGCATTGCTGTGTGAATATGGAATAAGACATTCATGCACTGACATCACAGCTATAGAAATGGATGTCTGGTCGGCTAATTTGGTAAATGCCATTAGTTAATACATAATGCATATTGCAGTTGTAAATGCCTATTTTCCATTTCCCTTCATAATGCCTGTCCCATGTTGCTATGTCACAATGATTGCTGTACTGTGTCTGGTCCTCCTTGTGCCCAGGTCTACTGTGGTTCAAACATGGTGGAACTTAGACCACATAAATGCTTGTAATTGTGTTAAGCTACCCTGTCTCAGCATATGGTCTTGTGATTTCCACAGTGCATCAGAATGAAATTCACTACATCATCAACCCTAACCTTCCCCATCGCCATCTGTGTATGTTAATGTATGATAACATCATCTTTTAACACATGTGAAGAGATGTTGTGCCATTCTATATATCCACAGAGAACAGGAGGATGGAGGAGAGGCATCCATATATCATCTGGGAAAACTAACCAGTAGTCCCAGAATCCAGAACCAACTCTCTATAAGTGAAAACTTCTAGAACCCACAATATGGGAATTTTCCTAGAGACTTTCAGCTCAGCTCTCAAACAGCTGGATATAAATAAGGGAGAAAAACAGTTCTGAAGACTTCAATAATAAGAAGTACAGTGATCATTAATCAAATGTCATCTGAGAATGAAAACAACAAGTCTGGTTGTTAACCCCATTCAAGACAACTTGTGAAATGACTGGTGCAATGGATTGTTTAGCTAGGACTATCTTGGTTAATCTCCAGCCTGGTGCTCACAGTGTTGAAGAATGTGACTTGAAGTGTAGGTGAGATGGACTGACTGAGGGGCTGTAGTATATGGATTTGTTCCTATCTCTGGGTTTCTTCAGCAAGTCATGTTTTGCATGTACCGAGTATACATCTCCCAATGTCAGGAGAGTGTTATCCTCAACTTTTGAAGTATCCCAGTATCAGCATTCACAGACAGTCTGGTTAACGGTGAGAGACAGTATCATATCATCCTACCAATTCTTGTCTTCAAGAGGAATGAATCTGCCATGAAGCTTATTTTGGGAAAGCTGCTAACTGGAGCTAGTCCAACATCCATGCTGATGATAAAAGGATTCAACAGACCCAGAACAGTAGTTTCTTCCTTGAGTTGCCCATGGATAGGATTTCCTAAATTCCCAAGAGACATGAGATGAGGATAGAGATAGATACTGTAAACAGAATGGTGTAGTGGTACTTAGAGAGGAGAGGTGGATGAGAGTTATTAGTTGGTGGAGTAAAGGGGAGGTGGTGTATCATGTTATCTGCATGCATGTTAGCATATTTGTACATTTTGTATGTACCTTGTTGAGGTGTTGACATGACAAATGGGATGAACAATGGTCAGCACTAGACTCACCATCAGCTCAATAAACAGTATGATTGAACCAGTGTTTCAAGTACATGTCCCCAGTGAATTTCTTGTACAGTTGCTGTCAAGTGTTGTCTCTGGTGACTGTCTTAAGTGCTGTGGTTGGTTATACATATTGTGAAAAGTCCTGTATAGATGTTGTCAGGTATCTCAGGATGTCTATCTTGTACACTTGTGGTGTAAACCAATTCCTTGTGAATGTATGTTCCACTTTTGTCGAGAAACTGTCATGTAGATGTCCTGTCCAACAGATGTAATGTACAGTTATTGTTGAAGTTTGTTTGTCTGCAAAATTGAAGGACTACTTGAACTGATATAGGTCATACTGACAAAATAAAGAAAGAAGAGATCTAGGTGACGGACGAACAGCACACTGTCAACAGTATAATGAGTGAGAGGGATCCTCAGTTGTACAGGCGCTAATAGTTCAGATCTTTTCTGGCCTTAAGGGAACCTTTTACTTCTTTTATAAATTTCTGTGTAGATACATAGTGGTCTCACAGTGGGGGTTGAGCCAAAGAAAAATGGTTCTCCAAAAAGGCTATTGCGGGAATGTTTAGCTCATTTGAGTGACCTCTAGACAAAACGTGCTAAATCATATCCTTTATCTTGTTATTTATTATTCAAGATATATCTCCAGAGAACACTACAACTAGGTCCTCTGGCAACTCAATCTACAACATGTCACAAGTGTTTACTTGAAGAAATGTAATTGTCTATAATGCTGAGTATAGAAATGCGCCTGTTACTAAGTAAGCAAGAGCTCAAACCACTGTGCCATTGATGCTTGCCAGTAGAGGAAGGGCTACTTACCCTGCGAGCGAGGCTCTTGGGTCCACTCTAAGCAATGGGTTTCAGAAATGTCAACATCCCATAACGATTTTGGCCTGGTTACAGTCCAGCACTCACCGGACACTGACAATATCCAGCTACAGTCTTTATGGCCTTATAAACAGGATTACAATTACGTTGGGGACTTCAGTATTGTCCGTAAAAATATGAATGCACTCAGCAGCGAATGAAAGAAGAACATGAATGCACCCAGCATCGAAAAATACAAACAAACATGAATGCATTCAGTTTTATGGAAATACAGTCTGTTGTTAGGCAGTAAAACTAGATAATATTCTCCAAACGGTGACGCGTGACGAGATCTGTTCATATTTCATGTGTATATATTATCCTTTGTGTATATATACTGTTGTTAGCTTTATTTAGTGGAATGCGAGATACGAGCTCAGTGTTCTGTGTTCAGTCTGGTTATGTTCCCTGTTCAGATTAAGTCCAGGACCCGGTATAGTCGTGGTAGCCTGGTGGCTAGAAAGGAGCTCGCATGCGGGCCCGGTGGCCATGAGTTCGATCAGCACCTGGGTGGATTTTAATTTTAAAATCGACTGGAGGGCCTAGGTTGACCCAGCCTGAAATGCGTACCAGGAGATGTCAGGGAAAGAAAAGGCGGTCGGTGTGATACTGACCAGACCACCCACCGAGTATCGAAATATCCCTTGCGCCCTACGGCTTTTAAAATGGTTCTGCACTCCTTATTACTACCCAGAGTTAGTTGTCTTAATGTAGACTGGTTCATCGCGGGTGTGCGAAAATGTTTCGTGAGAACACGCCCTTACACTGATACCTGTTAAAAGTTCAACAGCATGAAACTTCTTACCGCTAACTTACGAATGAAATCTAAGAGTGCCATGTGTTACATTTACTGTGTGGTCAGTCCTGACACACAGTCTCTCTTTCTCTCTTCCCATCCTCCCAGGTCTCTCTCTCTCTTCCTCCCTCCAGGTCTCTCTCTCCCCCAGGTTTCTACCTCCCTCCCACCCCAGGTCTCCTTCTCCCTCCCAGGTCTCTCTCTCCCTCCCCCAGGTGTCGCTCGCCCTCCCCAGGTCTCTCCCCTCCCCCAGGTCTCTTTCTCCTCCCCCATGATTCTCTCTTCCTTAACTCCAGGTCTCTCCCCCCCCTCCCCCTGGTCTCTCCCCCCTGGTCTCTCCCTCCCCCAGATCTCCCCCTTCCCACAGGTCTCTCTCTCTCCATCCCCACATCTCTCCTCCCTCCCCCAGGTCTCTCCCTCCCTCTCCCCAGGTCTCTCCCTCCCTCTCCCCAGGTCTCTGTCTCCCACATCTCTCTTCCCTCCCCCAGGTTTCTCCCTCCTTCTCCAGGTTTCTCCCACCATTCCCCCAGGTTTCTTCCTCCCTCCCCCAGGTCTCTCTCTCTCCCCCAGGTCTCTATCTCTCCCCCTCCTCCAGGTCTCTATCTCTCCCCCTCCCCCAGGTCTCTATCTCTCCCCTCCCCCAGGTCTCTATCTCTCCCCTCCCCAGGTCTCTAGTCTCTCCCCTCCCCAGGTCTCTATCTCTCCCCTCCCCCAGGTCTCTATCTCTCCCCCTCCCCCAGGTCTCTCTCTTCCTTACGCCCAGGTCTCTCCCTCCATTCCCCCAGGTCTCTCTCTCTTTCCCCCAGGTCTCTCCCCCTCTCTTTCTCTCCGCCTCTTCCCAAATTCTGTTCATTACCCAGAAACATACATTGCATTTTCAGCCACCAAGCCACATTTACAATTTGTTTGTCTGTCATGGATGTCATGGATCTGTCTAACTAGTACTCAATATTGGACAGGTATTGGAGACGATTGGTTATTTGGACAAATAACATTGAGGAGAATAACAGAATGTGGGCACGTAAAGAGCCATCCATGCATGTCTAATTATGGAGGGAGACCTACCGGGGTAGGTTAGAATTTTTTAACTGCCTCAGACAGAAAAGAAACATCCACAAATTATCGAGGATTCGAACCCGTGTCTCCCGAAGGAGAACCGGAATTCTTACCCACTCGGCCAGCCCCTGACCCAAGACCAGTTCCTGAAAGTATGTATCAATGAGAGTTCACGGATGTACATAACTTGATTGTCATCCATGAGTCATGCACACATCTTGTCAGCGTCCGTGAAGCCCATCCTACGTCTACTTATGGTTGACACTGTACCTGTTCACCCAGGCGATTGTGTCCACACAGATTGTGTTTACTTTGGGTGCAAAGATATCGCTGTTATTGCCTGTCTTACCGTACAGGTGCACATACATGTCCAGTTTTTGAATGTATAATAAACTACCAGTAGGACATAGCAGACTCGGTAGCCACATGTACACAAAGGTGAGAGTAGATTCTACAGCACTGTGTACACGAGGGAAACCCAATTCGCTGACCACATGTTACAACATTCTACCAAAAAGCAGCTCAAATAGGCCTGTTCTTTGGTTGGATGAAACACACAAAACACATGACACGGGTATTTTGTTGCTCTCAAGAATACTGTACACCTTAATGGTTACCCCACTCACTGACTGGCACCTTGCCGTCTTGACTGACGATAGTTTGTTACACCGTGTTTGAAAAAAGGCATAAAAACTACAACCCATGGCGGTAAGACCTCTCCATAGCACAAAGCCTGGGCTGAATTGTAGAGACCATGTGTTGCCCATGGAGCATGATCCCTCGGCCTGCCTAGTTTACTTCAGGGGAATGACAACACCAATATATCTGAAACAAGATAAGTTGCAGAAGCTGCTGGACCAGTAAAATAATGTTCGAACCTGTAATATAATGTACACCTATCGGAGCTTCGATCCTAGACCAAAGCTAGTCTGCCCTGCCATGACATTTAGTCTTAGGTTGCATTTTCTTGCACCAGGATAAGGCCTGTACGCTCCACATTAGCGCTCCTCCACCAAAAGCTGTTGGCACATTGTGGAGTGTAGAGTTTGGTGAACGCCGCTCAACGTTCGGCGCTAACAGAAAGCAAGTAATACCATCTACTGTCATAAGGTTGCCATACCTCACTAAGATCAGACACCAAGGCCACCCCACTGGATTGATAAGGCGCCACTGCCTAGCCGCCCAAACCAACGCCAACTGAAACATTCCGTATACTTTTAGTTATTTATTCAACTAACCTTTGAAGGAAGATCACATAATGCAAAGTCTACACGACAAGACTCATAACAGCGGTTGGTCGTGTCAGAATCTCGAATGTCTCCAACCGAGATGCAGAAACATCGTTACGCCCGCCAGGCGAATAGTCCCCAACCGGGATGCAGTAACATCGTTACGCCCGCCAGGCGAGTATTAGTTACCTGCCCGCAGGTTGCTGGCTGACGCGATAGCCAGCGGTCAGGCAAGGACAAAGCAAGACGCACGCAGTCCTCGTGACGTCAATCCACAGAGGGCAAGCGCTTTGCGAGAAACAGACAGACAGCTTCGGTACTCGGACCAGACAGGACGTGTGGGTAGAGAAAGGCTTTGTTCATGTTGTCAATCATGTTGTACTTGTACTTGTCTCACATGTGTTAGGTATAACGAGCCAGGTTTAAGACCCTGACATGTGTGAACATGGGTGCATCGTCCGACTTTAAATTAATTAAGATTTGAACCTAGATTTGTGAACGTGGGACTCTTGTCCAGCTTTAATGTACATTTAAATGTGAACGTAAAGGCTCATCCTCATATATATTATTAGATTGTTTGAATATGGAGGCTAGATGTGAACGTAAAGTACATACATTTGGTTGATCCTGTAAACGTGTAAAACATCAGTGATTGTGTAACTTGTCGCCATTTTGACCTTGTCGACATTGTGAAGTTGTCGCCATTGTGACCTTGTCGCCATCTTGTAAACTTGATGTCTATGTCCTTACTGAATGTCATCTTGATGTAAGTGATGTGTCATCAATGTTGTAGAGTGTTGAGAGATATTTAGATTGTCTTGGTGAAGTTAGTTGTGGAAAGCAGAAAGTTTCGGAAAGAAAGTGACTTGTGGTTTTGAAAAAAAATTGTTGACTGACGACATTACGACCTACAATTACACTCAACGCCATACAAACCTAATCAAAACTTAGTGACAAGCATACACACCACATCAAATAGACGCTAATTTATTTCCTCCCAAAATAAAGCAGGTTTTCTGTGCCATCTGAAACCCTTGCCCGTAGAGGTCATAGGTGTTTTGAAGTAGCGACCCTACAGTTCCTAGCCCTAGTTTGAACCGTTCTCCACCGCATCCAGTACACTTGAGTATATTTTCTTTCTATATACTTTCGGATGCAAATTTGGGCACAAATTGTAAGTTGAACACAATTGAAAATTTTTCACTTTACTAACACCTTGTAACAAAGTGTGTGTGTGTCTGACAACTCATTTCCATTTAAATTTTCCATCATGTCTTCATTAAATGATTTCATCGAGATGGGTTTAAAGCTAAAGTTAACTGGTGACGAGTTAACAAATTGGAGTGAAAGAAAATACTCTGAATACCACGAACGCGAAGAGAGAGCGGCTGAAAGAGCTGCCAAGCAATTAGAGGCAGAAACAGCCTTAAAGCAGGCAGAGGCAGCAACAGCCTTAAAGCAGGCAGAGCCAGCAACAGCATTGAAACAAACAGAGCTAGAATTATCCGCAAAAACAAGGCAAGCAGAAGCAGAACTATCTGAAAAAACAAAACAGGCAGAGTTAGATAATGAATTAAGGAAGGCTGAAATCTCAGCTCAGAGTAAAAGAGAAGAGCTTGAGTTACAACTAAAAATTAAACAACTTGAAACTGATACTGCCATAGACAAAGAGTCTAAGAAAGCTGAAAGACTGGAGAAAGAAAACCAGTACAAAAAGTATCAAGGTATTGTAAGAAATTATACCTCAGGTGACTGCGTTGCAGCCTTCACCCAGAATTTTGAAACTTTAATGGACCATTACCAGGTCCCACTTTCTGAATGGAATATTATTTATATGAGGAGTTTGTCAGGGGAGCCTCTGAAAGTCATAGAGACTATCCCCAAAGACCTCAGAAAAGATTACCATTATCTAAAATCAAAGATTATGGCACAATTTTATGCTAGATGAGGCAGGTTACAGAGAACAATTCAGCAAGTTGAGTCCAAAACCGACTCAAACGTTCTCTGACTACCTCTGCTTAGTCCGAGACATATTTACCAAATGGACTTCAGCAGCTAAAATAGATAAAGATTATCAGAAATTAGAAGATCTCATCATCAGGGATAAACGTCATCTCATCCCTTCCATCAGCATTTTCAAATTTTTGCAAGAGAATGAATGTACGAGTGTAGATCAGATTGAGAGACGTGGTTCGGCTTACTATACAGCCAATAAACATTGTTTTGCTAGTGAAGCTACTGATACAAACTTTGTAGCAGCGGCTAACTATGAAAACCCCGATCAGAACCCTTATAATAGGCAAAAACCATATAAGCCTACTTCTGAGAAATACAATCATTGTAGATATTGTAACTTTTCACACCACCAAGGTGAGATGTGTGACAAAAACCCAGCATTTCTTACATATCTACAAAACATCATAAATAGCCAAGATAAGGAACGTAAATCCTTCAAAAAGGCACGTAAATGTTTCCTCTGTAAGGCGTACGGGAACTGGCGTCATGCTTGTAAAGGAAGGCAAATGACCAAGAAAGCAAATGCCGCCTTATTTGATAGTTCATCGTCAGATGAAGAACAATCAGAGAAACACCCTGTGAACTCAGCACAGGCTTTTGACATATTTAATGCAAATAAATGTACTGTTTGTAATACCTTTTATGAAGATGGCATTTTGACATGCGGCCACTCCATTCCTATTGCCAATGAAGAAGCTTATTTGGTAATAGATTCCAAAGGCAGAATAAACATCCACCAGGGATATGTGAATGGCAAGCCTGCTACAGTCCTTCGGGACACCGGCAGTTCACTGATAGGACTTAAAGAGAAAGTTCATAATGCCTACAGACTATACAGGCAGGCATGTAACATGCAGAACATTCTCTGGAAATATTGAAAAGTACCCATTAGCATGGGCATATATTCAGACACCTTTCCTCACTGGGAAAGTAAAATGCGCAGCATTAACTAACCCTGTGTGTGATATTATCATTGGAAATTTACCAGAGGTGAATGATATGCCTCATGATATAACATCTGTTTGCATTGATGAGAACATAACATCACCACCATCACATGTCATCATTGATAATGTTGTACCGCCAAATGAATGTATGGTAGCTAATGTAGCACTAAGATCTCATGACATCATTGATCAAACTGTTTCATCACCATCTGATATCATTGAATGTGTGAACGCAGTAACTAGATCTACTGCTAGAGTGCAAGATGAAATTAACCAAACTGAGGCTATAGAAATGATTAGCCCAGTGGTACTACCTCCTAAAACCACGAAGGAGACTTTTGTAACAGCCCAAAAGGCTGATCCTTCATTGTCCAAATATTTTAATCTGATCGGCCAAAAGCCAAAGGTAACCAAAAATGCAAGATGGCATTTTGCTTTGAGAAATTGCATCCTCACCAGGTACTATACCAGAGGTGACAGCACAACAGAGCAAACTGTTTTGCCGATTGAGTACCGTAAGCAAGCCTTACATCTTGCCCATGATATACCTCTTGCAGGGCATATGGCATACTCTAAGACCAGATCAAGATTACTTACACAGTTTTATTGGCCCAAATTCTGCAACTGACATTAAGCAATATTGTAGAAGTTGTGACATCTGCCAAAAACTAGTGAAGAAAGGTAAACACCCACAGGCAAAATTACAGATTACTGACTTAGCCAGTCGACCTTTTGAGAAAATATCTGTCGACATAGTGGGCCCTCTTAATCAAATAACAACCAGAGGGAATAAATATATTATTACCATCATTGATTTATGTAGCCGCTGGCCGGAAGCGATTCCGTTAAAGAACATAACTGCCAATGATATAATGGAAGTTTTCTTCCATACTATTTTCACGGATAGGATTTCCAGACACTATCCTATCAGATAGGGGAAGCCAGTTCATTGCCGCATCTACTCAAGCTTTCACCAAAATGTTAGGGGTGAAACAATGTTTCAATTCTCCATATCACCCTCACTCAACTGGAATCATAGAAAAGTTTAACGGTGATTTAAAGCATATGCTTGCTAAAGTCACGCAAGAACATCCCAACAACTGGGACATATATTTGCCTGCTATACTTTTTGCTTATCGCGAAGTGCCACATTCTAGTACTGGATTCTCTCCTTTTGAACTTATCTATGGTGCCAAACCACGTGGCCCATTGAGTATCTATCATCAAATGTTAACTGAAGCCACTCCTTTACTTAAACCCATATCATCATACGTATACGTTACATCATTGCGTGAAAGAATTATCAAATCTTGTATAATTGCAAAAGAAGCACTAAAATTATCTGGTGCTACATATAGACAATATGCAGACAAAGGTAACAGGACAATAACGTTGACACCTGGACAGGACGTACTTCTTCTCTTACCTAGTGACAGACACTTATTGACTGAGTCTTGGCAAGGACCATTTAAAGTAATAAGACAGATTTCAGCTGTAGACTATGAGATTCAAATAAAAGACAAACATAAAATATTCCACATTAATATGCTAAGACCATACCACAACAGAGACAACGAACAAGACGATACAACAGCTTGTACAGTGATAATAGATCATGAAAATGACGAAGATAGTGACGAAATTCCAACACCTGCATTAGACACGACAAACTGCTTGAAAGAAATCAAAATAAACCCAAACTTAACTCAAGCAGAAACAGACAGCTGCAAACATCTCATACAACAGTACAACACCATCTTCTCCAACAACCCAGGACAAACAGAATTAGTACAGCATCACATCACACTCACTTCAAACAGACCTCATAAAGACATTACAGCAGACATTTGAACGTATCAGACAGCACGGACTGACGGTAAAGCCTACAAAAGTAGACATAGCCTATCAGGAAATATCCTTCTTGGGGTACAAATATCTAATGGCTTTGTCACGACAGATGATAACATCGTGTCCAAAATACTGAAACTCTCACTTCCGACTACGAAAAAGCAAGTCAGAAGTGTGTTAGGACGATTAAATGATTATAGGCAGTTCATACCAGATTTTGCTGAACTGACTGAAAAATTTACTAACCTACTAACGAAAGATCAACCTGAAAAGATTGTAAACAATGAATGCCTAAAATTTGCATTCCAGAAAGTGTTATCTTATTTTTCTGAGAATAGTTTAAAGAATCCCATTCTCAAATTGCCAAAATTACATATTCCTTTCAGATTACGCACAGACGCGAGCTCCGTGGCGATTGGGACAGTTCTGTTACAGGAACATGATAACATTCTACATCCTGTATACTACGTCTCTAGAAAATTGAAACCAAGAGAACGCGCTTGGTCGACACCACAGTTGGAAGCCCTTGCTCTAGTGGTGGGTATAACTAAATTGTTCAGATTCCTCCTGGGACGTCATTTTATTGTGGAGTCCGACAATAGCCCATTAAAATTTATCACTTCAGGAGTACCTACCAACCAAATGATAGCGCGCTGGTCTCTTAAGCTTCAAGATTACAGCTTTGAAGTTCGACATATCGCTGGCAGAACCAACACGATTGCCGATCTTTTGTCCCGTTGTCCGACCGACCCAGTAAGCACTAATGTCTGAGTGCAGTGTGTTAAATACACTCAGACCAACACAGCCATCAGTGAAGTTTTTTCCCACGAAAGCTGTGTATGTCTACTATGTGATGTGATAGGGTTCATTCCCACTATATATAGTTTTTCTTATTTTATTATTACTGTAATAAGTGTCGTGAATAATTGTGTAGCGTGTGGTAGAAAACGAACAATATTAATTGTATATATATATATATTACGAAACAAGAACAGTGCCACAATCGCTCTGAACTTACCTCAAGCGAACTATCCAATTTATCAGTGGTATCTGCGATTGGAACATATCCAGTGATATTTTAATCCGTGTATGAAAGAGTGAACTGAACTTTGACATTTACACCACTGCAGTCAATCGAAATCCAGAAGTTTTCCAGCGAAACAACGAACACATGAACTATCAGAACAGTTACATTCCGAATTGTTACATCAGACCGGAACAAGTGTGTTATAGAAGTTTCAACATCAGCTTTTCGTGTGTACTTCCGGATAATTTATAAATTTAGTCCAAAATTAGCAGACGACAAACAAAACCTTAAAAAGCTATGACGCTTCTAAAATATTTAGGAATCACCAATTTCGAATACACGAATTGTGTATTAAGATCTTTTCAACTAGTGTAATCTTAGAATCATATCTTGATTAACTTATTTATACTATCGACATTTTTTCGCTAGTATGGAAAAACATCAAGCTATGACGCTGAGAAATAGAAGAATAATTGTAATATATTAGATTTGATAGTTTTTGAAATTATGTACCTTTCATTTAATTGTTATTACATTATTACACCAAGGGCGGTAAATTGAAATGTATTAGAATATGTGTTGTATATAAATAGCCATGGTGTTGCCAGATTGTTAACACTCCAAGAAGTCATCAACTGGGCATGGTATAGGGTTACCGACGTTGTAGACCGACGGAAGAGCTCCCGGCCAAATGAGGTCAGAGCTCGAGCGTTGAATGCGGCTTATATAAAAGCCGTATTACAGTCTTACCCGATGTTTTTTGTTACAAAAGCATATTATTACTTTTTTTTTAAATAGGTTGCGAGGTAGTTGCTTTGAAAGCTGGTGCTACCGATCTGACTGGGTCAATATTGCAACTCAGGTGATCATCCATCGAGAGGATGAATCTTGGCAAGTGGTAAAGATTGAACACCACATGTCTTAAAAACAACTTGCATTTCTCATGTATTTCTATACCAATGTATATAACAACAGAAAGGTCGATTCTGACATGGTTAAAATATTAACCCGGTATGTATATAGAGACTATACATGAAAGATGGGATCTTTCATGAAGAAGCCCCGGGGGGAGCGTGTCAGAATCTCGAATGTCTCCAACCGAGATGCAGGAACATCGTTACGCCCGCCAGGCGAATAGTCCCCAACCGGGATGCAGTAACATCGTTACGCCCGCCAGGCGAGTATTAGTTACCTGCCCGCAGGTTGCTGGCTGACGCGATAGCCAGCGGTCAGGCAAGGACAAAGCAAGACGCACGCAGTCCTCGTGACGTCAATCCACAGAGGGCAAGCGCTTTGCGAGAAACAGACAGACAGCTTCGGTACTCGGACCAGACAGGACGTGTGGGTAGAGAAAGGCTTTGTGTAGTTCTGTGCCCGAAAGTCGAGTGCTTGTACATCTTGTGAGATAGACTGTAAAGCTGTGGGTTGTCTGTAAGTGTATTGATGCTTTGTATATGTATTGTAATGATCATCACATGCCAAACTAGATCGTATTGCATGTGACTTGTAAATAAATCCATTGAACTTCGTGTCGTTGTGTCTCAAGTCCAATCATGTTGTACTTGTACTTGTCTCACATGTGTTAGGTATAACGAGCCAGGTTTAAGACCCTGACAGGTCGAACGTTCTGTGCTGCAGCAAAAGATTAGATACAAACTCACCCCGATCTCTACCTCAACAGTGCTTGCTTGTATTCGTTGGCTTGAGTTCCAACGCGAAGTCCTGTATGTCGGATGAAGGCATCCTGTTGTCCAACATAAGTGTGATGTCATACCGGACCTGAAGTTTGCGTGAGTATCCGTTGTCCCATGTCTGGCTTATTGGTGTGCAGACTGGCGGTTCCTTGCCGTACAGACAGACACTCTCCGACTTCGGAGGAATCGGCGATCCTACTGACTTTAGCCAGGACCCCGAAGGGACCTGTTGCCCAGGACGCTCGACGAGGACGCGTCAATAGGTCTTGGCCAGTATATAACCCGGCCCTGGTGCCTATGAAACACCTCTGCGAATCCCTACCTCAACAGTGACAGAACTTGTTTCTCTGTAGCCAAGTCTAGTTGTATTTACCGATTTCACTGTCTACTACATTGACAGAACAGAGAGAGGCAGTTAAATATTAGGGTGATAGAACACATACCCAAATTGATAGATAGCATAATAAACTAAGAAGATATTGGTAACCCAGCAGAATCTACAGACAGTCAATTGTACACTTCTTTCATATCATTTGCTGGAATCTGTTGACGTGTTCGATAGGAACTGCATTTTCCCTGGAAGGTAACCCGGCCAACAAATGCCTGAAGAAGTCGGATGTGTCGGTCGAAAAGTTCAAATATCGCAGCTCTGCTGTAGACAGGCACAGCGAAATTACGTTTAAAACAACATTCCGGACGAACGCAGAAGAATAATGCATTTTGTGCGTTGTTTAACACAGAGCATGGACGAATGTAATATTCCACGAATTAGCTGCGATTCGTATGGCCAAGCCGTTCTTGTGTAAACAGGAAAAAAAACATCAGTCAGTTAAAAATTTTAGTAATAGACAATTTAAATTATGGTGGGCGTGTTTTGTTTATTTAAGCACGAAGGATTCGTCGTTTTGGTATATTTTATGCTGTGTGACTTCTGAGTACGCGTCAGGTTGAAGTCTGTTGAAAATGATGTGCCCAAAACCTGTGGAGAAAATATGACCCAACTAGGCCTAATCCCAGCAGTCCATACGAGATGTGCTGAATCACGAACTCCTTAATCCTAATATGCATCTCCACAGGTGTGCAGTTTCTGTACGGATGATGCATACCCCGCTGGTGTCTGGGTTTGGAGAAGAAATCTGCAACACAGGACAATGGTATTTTGTTACGGGATTAGCAGAAAAATCTCGACCAGAGGATTCACAGCCAGTCAGCCAAACACCTAGTCAACCGACCAATCAATTAACCAATCAGTTAACCAACCAATCAGCCAACCAATTAACCAAATAGGTTAGTCAGTCAACTAACCAACCCAGCAAGGCTGATTGATATGTTTGAGAGCCCGCTTGGCAGGTTTGTGACACACCGTGTTACAGAACGCAAGCGTTGGGCGTACGTTAGGCTTGTCAATTTGGGGCCGGGGAAGGGTGGGATTGGGGGGGGGGGGGGAATGTTCGTGCTCACGTGGTCATCTTTTCTTTCGTCATCTTTCTAAGCCAACAAAAACTACCAGCCGAGTGATTCATGAGCAGGTAACGTATCTCAGCCGATCTGGTTAATTGTATATGTATTTCGTTACTCTGGAGTTTCACTGTTGCCCAGCTCATTTCCACATAGTACCTTCAGCTGTTGTAGAGTAACACAATACCAAATACGGCTTTCACCTGAGAAGATACCCCTATCAAAGACTGAGCACCCCTAGAGGTATCCTGACACGCTGAATAGCTAATGGCCGTGCGCCCGTAGGGTGGTGGTCGGTTATTGAAACAAACACATTTACAGCAGTATACTAGGGGATTAGCTTTGAAGTTTCCAGTACTTTTTGAGTGGCTTTGAGATTTGGATATTACGTTCGGCACTAGTTCAGTGAATCTCTCGAGAGCACTGAATCGTAAAATTGAACACTTGACATGCAATTAATATTCTGCAAGAAATGGAGCTGGTAAAAGGATCTCATCATGCAGTAGTGTAGTATAGATGTAAGTTCTTCGAACTGCACGTTACATAGTAAGAAAGTTACCGTGCCTACTGAGTCGGAATTTGTTAATAGAAATTACTAATGACTAAGGATATTTACTGCAGGGGTGTGTGTTATGTGAACATAGTTAATCACGTAGAGTGAGGTGTAATTATGTGGAGACATCACGTAGAGTGAGGTGTAATTATGTGGAGGCATTACAAAGACTGGAAGCTGCGGTAGCGCAGTGACTAGACACTCGCCTGTCGGCGCAGCCATTATGGGTTCGAATCCGCATTAAACTGACCAGGTCGATCTAGCCTAAAATAGGTACCAGGAAAGGGTCTTAGGAAGTAAAGGCTGTTGGTGTGATACTATCACCCACTAGGTGTCGATTGGTATGTGAAAATATGGATCTAGCACCACATGTCCGATGCGACTGAAGTGCGTGTGACAGGGGTCCTTCTAGAGTCGTGGGTGTTAGACCTAACCCGTCACAAAAGTAACCACGCTAACACCGTTAAACTTGTTACCTATGTGGGGCCAGCAGTAATGTTTTAGATCAATCAACATTCGATTGGTGATGTGGTTGATATAATCCCGGCCGTCTTTACTTCTCGGGAAATTTCCCGGTACCCGGTTTTGGGCTGGGCGACCTGGGAGGCCAAATCAATGCCAGTTAAAACGATCCCCTACAAGGTCACACATGTGTGATATTATGTGCCGTGAGATTCCCATCAGGTGACTCGTACTCCCGTCCCTTAACACTTAAAGCAGTATCTAGAAAAAGTTGTATATCCTTTTACAGGACGTGACAGTCAATCCCATCATTTTTATGATGTTTGTGATCTCTTGGCAAGTTTACGTTCAGTAGTTTGCCATTGCTTTCTGAACGACCGGCACCCTTACCATTCCCTCCAAAAACCAACTCACGGTGGCCTGCTGCCAAATCGCCTGCAGCTGTGTTTAGAACGCGGTATGCGGGATTACGAACTGCGTCTGTAACACCTTCGCCACGGAGTCCACAGTAGAGCACTCATGATGACAAATAGAAGGGAAAATGCGTAAATAATTAAAATAAATACTGGCCGAGGGGTTAGCAGCTTTCTCCGTAATCCCGAATACTCTCGTGTTTGACGTGAGTGCACGAGAATTGGAAGCGGTTCGAGTCACAGCAGTGACTTTTGAGAGTATGGAGCCGGTCGCTCAGAAAGTCGTGGCGTGCTGATGAGCATAATCTAGCCTAGGAATCAACATACAGCTGAAAGATGCTGGTGTTGACCGCAATATCCTGAAACAGGATGGAAACGCGGAAAAAATCGTAGGGCAATATTAATATGAGACTATGGTGCGTGACAGATTAAGAGCAGATCAGGCCAAGCAAACGCGACATAACGCAAAGATAGATATTAATAAGTCACTCTCATTAAATGTCATAGGGTATTGCAATCTTATATTGAATCTGTTCTGGTGTATGATAGTGAATCTTGGATAATATGAACAAAGAAATTAAGAAGAGTTTGAAGCCATGCACATATTGTTCCTGAGACGAATTTTGTGAAAGCCGTGAACTGCCAGAGTAATTAAAAACAAGGGGCTTGAAGAGGCTAATGACATTAAAACATTAATAAACTATAATAAAGAAAGAAACAATGTGCTTTGATCAGGTAATGAGAACTGAGGTATTGGAAAACGTGACGACTGGAGAGACCTGCAGCACAAGAGGCAGAGACAGCGAAAGAAATGATTCCGAACAATGTATTCACTTAGTGGATCTAAACTTCTTCTTCTGCGATAATAAATGCTCCATGCTCGAACAATACACGTGACTGTGGTTTAAGTGTTTCAACTAAAGTATAATTCATTTATTCACTTCATAGGCTATGCAACTCTGCAGTGTGCACCTGGCCAGATGCAGCGAAGTAAATGATGGTGGGTGATTTAGGGCGCTTTCATGTAGATAATATCATCAGTATAAATATAATTGTTCAGAACACAAAGGACCGAGATCTGCGGAGATACACAAATACCCTCGCCATTTCGCTTGGCAAATGGTAATGATGTGTATGAAACTTTCGCGTATTCTCGAGAAAATACCTCGTTACAGCGACAAGCCACCTTGCTAATTGAATTCCCTTAGCGAAATCTCTTTAGGCAGAAGGAATGCTCAGCAATGCCTTAAAATGTCTCAAACACGATAAAAATGACTTGGTATGTCAGACCTGGCCGTGACAATTCAGTATGGCAGTGACATTCGCAAGGCGACACAATGCGTGGGCTACATATGTAAATAAGTAGACTCGGAGATAAGTGCGGGGTTGTTCATTCGATCACGTGTCTAAATTTAGACACCACAAGGAAGCACGGTTAAAGTGAAGCCCATTTCGCTGTTGGTTTTGGAGTAGTCTGCGTCCCAGGCGTGTACTTTGTTTGATTTCTAATGTGTGGTTAACGTCAGGGACATTTTCTTCACGGTAGGAACTATTCATCGGATTGTAGTTTATTGGTAAGGACAAGCCCGAAGAAATGTAAGTTTTTCGATGATGTTAAATTTAGACGGAGTATATCAGTATAATTCGTAACATATTTGTAAGCAACGAGTAGTGGTGGAAATGAAATGTATCGTGTACTTTATTGCTTAGTAAATTATGGAAAAGGACGAGTGTAGTTTGTATGGAAGAAGTATAGCGAATGTGTTGTTTGTAAAAGGCGAGTGTTGATGATAGTAGTATGATAGTTTAAGTGTAGTTCGTTAATGGGAGTAGTTTGTCAAGAACGCGTGTTAAATCAGGGCAGTTTCTGAGGAAAGTTAATGGGAGTGTAGTTTTATTAATGGGCGAATGTTGGAGAGAGTGTAGCTAGTTAAGGACGAGTGTTGGAGGGTAGTGACTGAGGATTGAGTTTATGGGAGTGTTGTTTTATTAATGGACGAATGTTGAGCGTGTTGCTAGTAAATGGCGAATGTTGAAAAGAAAGGACGAACAAACAACTGAACACCGCTCACTTCAAAACAGCGTGTTTATCTGAAGCGGTTGTGACGAACCAAGAATCTGAACTTCAATAACGTTATGTGATATATATATATATATATATATATAATATATATATATATATATATATATATATATATATATATATATATGAACTAGCTGACCCGGCCCGGCTTCGCCCAGTCCCTGGTGGGGAGCATCTCATTTAATTCATATAAGTAGTCATATAAGTTCCCGTTCCCGACTGTCTATCTGTCTGTCCATCTGTCTGTCTATCTGTCTGCCTGACCCTGCCCGGCTTCGCCCAGCTCCTGGTGGGGAGCATCTCATTTAATTAATATAAGTAGTCATATAAGCTCCCGTTTCCGTTACCGACTATCTGTCTGTCTGTCTGTCTGTCTGTCTGAATGTCTATCTGTCTTGTCTGTCTGACCCTGCCCGGCATCGCCTGGCTCCTGGTGTGGAGCATCTCATTTAATTGATATATGAATTTGCTCGAATGTAGTTTTGGAATCTCCTCGTATGTTGTATTTCAGAATCAGATATGTAACCTGTCTAATCTTACACAAACGTAACATAGTTTCTGAGAAACATGGTAAACTCCTTTGTTTGAAATTTGTTGACGGGACTTTATTGTTTATTTTATTTTTACTGTTAGCTTGCTTTAAACTTAAGCATAGTCGATACACGTGCTACTACTTCTCGTGCACTGGACTGATTTTTGCATGTGAATTAGCTTTCCCTATTATCAGTTTCCTACACCATTAGGCGAACTAACTCCGACATCTGAGGTACTTGTAATTTACGTCCAACTTGTAAATCGCCCGACGTCCAATTTGTCAAGAGCGAGACGTCAACATTTTATCAAACTGACCGGTGTTGGAGTTGAATCCACTACCTTGGTATCAGCACACCGGATGTTTAAGAACGAACGCTGTTATCCATTCGGCCATGCTGACCTGCGGACATTGGTATGGCACTGACAGATTATACAGATTTATATTTATTGATGTACAAGGAGACTTCAAACGAAAACCTTAAATGATACTTTCCTCTCAATGGCTCTTTGAGTTGTGAAAATCACTCGGGGCTAGGGCTGGAGAGTACGGGGGATGTGGTACACTCTGAAAGTGGTCTTCGATTGTTTCAATCTTTGCACGGGGCAGTATGTGGTCGAGCATTGTCATATTGCAAAAAGGACAACTTTACTCAGAAGTCCACGTTCTTTGAATTTAATCATGATTACGGGTTGAAATTGTCTACCCCACAATCGCCGATGAATTTCAGTAATTTACATAGGTGATAACAGAACGCTGCTGTTCTTTGGTGCATGTAAAAAATGGGACAGTTTATCTTTATACAGTCTTTCTGACGTCACCGTGTTCGTCTGCGCTGTCTGGCACGTGCTTAACCAGTTGTTTAAACCGGGGGAAATTTGGGGGGGGGGGGGGGTCTTGGATTTAGGGGGATTTTTGGGTTTTCCCCGGGGGGAATGATTATTTCAAGATCGCGTTTTAAAACAAAAACCGTTACTTGAAAATTTTTTTCCTTTATACTTTACGCTTCTGACTTCAAACCCTTCTAAAAATTTATTTTATAAGTAAGTAACTCAAAATCAGTTATGTGGAGTTAACTTTTTTGGTATGTGTTTTATTTTTAGTATACTGTGAGGAGCGGGGCGGGGGGGGGGGGGGGGGGGGGGGGGGGGGTTTTTTAGGTAAAAAAAAAAAAAAGGGGGGGGGGGGTTTGAAAAAATGGTGAAGGGGGGCACGGGCCAAAATTTTTGGGGGAAAACGAAAGGCGGTGGGGGGGGGGGGGGGGGGGGAAGACTCTGAAAATATGGTGAAAGGGGGGCATGGCCAAAAAAGGTTGAGAACGACTGGCTTAACACTCTTGACATCCCCCAATAACATATTGACAGGGTTCAAGACAATTCATGGTTATTGTAATTTCCCCCCCTTTTTTAAACCCCCCCCCCCCCCCCCCCCCCCCCCCCCCCCCCCCCCCCCCCCCCCCCCCAAACAAAAAAAAACCCCCCCCCCCCCCCCCCCCCCCCATTTGAATTCCTTTTAAATTTTAAACCAACCCCCCAAAAAAAACCTTTTCAAAAAAAAAAAAAAACCGTAAATAGTGAATAACTGTTTCTCGTGAAAGGGGTTAATTAATAAACGTCTATTGTGGAAGGAGTTAAATAAAGTAGTATCTATCGATTATGTTGTCATAGTAAAGTAACTTAACTGTATGTTCGCCATATCGGTAAAGTAATACATATCTGTTATCGAAGTAGTTAAAGTAAGAACTGTATGTTATCCAGGGAGTCAAAGTAATGTATGCCTGTAGAAGACACGGGGATGCGATTGTTAGCTTAAAAAAAATTGTTCTAGGTAGGAGTTCCAGTAAATAAACTGGGACTTTGTTACTGTAACAAAAAACAGGGACACTGGTACTATAACCAAAAAAATCTAAGAACTGTACTGGCACCTTACCGCCTTGCTAGATGATAATTTGTTTAACAAAAAAAATAAAGGCATAATAACCCCTCCATAGCACAAGTATAGATTCCATATATTGCCCATGCAGCATGACCCCTCTCTTGATCTGCCTAGTTTACTCCAGAGGAAAGGTAACACCAATCTATCTGGAACAAGACAAGCAGCAAATCTGCCGGATTAGCAAAGCAATGATGCAACTGTCCATTTGTCGACCAAGACTTAGGGGCTAATCTGCCATGCTATGACATTTAGTCTTTGGGTTGCATTTTCTTGCACTAGGATAAGGCTTGTACCCTCCCAGTTGCTCTCCTCCACCCGAAGCTGTTGGTGGAGTGTCGGGTTTGCCAACTCTAAGTAATAATAATAATGACAACGTGGGTGTTGATTGTATACTCGTAACTTATTTTGACTCGAGTGTAGTCTCAACGTGCACAGTTTGCGATCCGTGGCCACACCACCAAGTATGTTGCTTACTTCCCCAGCCAATGTCTACCCAGGAGACTCCACGTGAAGGTGATGACAGAGCTTGCTCTTTAAGAAACTCTCCTTTTAAAACTTTCGGTATTCGTGAGTAATATAGAGGTTACCGCGCTTGCCTGCCAAGATATAGGTCCAGGCTCAATACTCAGCAAAGACACAATTATTTTGTTTTCACTCTACATAACTTAGGGTTAGACCAAACGTCACAAAATGGGTACCAGCCAATTTTCAGAATTGTCAGCGAAAGGAAAGAACTGGCAACTACAACTCGTCTACTGTGACCTAGGATATGTGACGACCTAACACTTTGCACTCCGATGACTGTATCTGCCATCAAACACCGTCACCTTGTATCCTGAGCGGGGTGGTCGAGAGAGGGCCTCAGACTGTCCGTCCCACACATCATGGAATGTGTGTTCGAACCCCGGTGAGACTCGGAGTTTACAAAAGATCGTAACATTTTCTGCGCCTCTCCCTTAAAAAATGCGAACAAGAGTAAGCAAACCACATACTGTCAAAATACAAAAATCATCGCTTAGTAAACCAGCAGTGATGTGGATATACAGACGAATAGGTCCTATTTCATGGAAACAAAAGCTGCTCTAGATTTTATTAGAAAGCAAGTCAAATGGTTTGGCCATGCAAGTAGATTACCAGTCAACAGCATGCCACAACAAGCAATGATGTACAGACCAGATGGAAACAGAGGAAGAGGCCGACCACGTAAACGTTGGACGGAGGGAATAACAGAATCCATGGGAATGTCGATATACGAAGCCCATAACCGGGCACTCTCACGAAGTTTATACTTCACCTCGACACCGCAAGGTACAAGAGGAACGAGATGAGATGAGAAAAACAATCAAATGCAGAGGTCCTAGAAAAAGTGGGGATGAAGAGAGAGTTGATGACAGAAATAAAGAGGAGACAAGTGAAATATTTTGGCCACGTTAAAAGACATGATACTCTTATAAAAACCTTACTGGAAGGCAAGGTTGAGGGAAAGCGAGCAAGAGGTAGACAACGATACAAGTGGGAGGATAACATCAAGAGATGGACGAACATCAGTCTGGCAATGTCAAGGCGAGAGACAGACAGTGTTGGAGATCCATTGCAGCCAACCTTCATTGCGGAAACGACACCTGATAGATTGATTGATTGAATGAACTTAAAGGCGTTAACTCTACATACCCCACCACATTCCCCCGTCCCTCTTTATCGTGTTACCAAGTACAGATGGACATTACATTATGGGGAGGTCAGCATTACCGAATGGATAGGACCGCTTTGACACATCCGGTGCGCTGATGCCTAGATAGCGTGTTCAACCCCTACCTATACCGACCAGTTGGACAAAATGTTGACTTCTCGTCCTTGACTTGGGGACGTAAATTACAAGTACTTCAGAAGTCGGGAGTGGCTTCGTCTGATGGCGAGGGACACTGGTAATGAGGAAAGCTAATCCACACGCAAACATCAGTCCCGTGTACTAGAAGTAGTAGCATGTGTATGGACTACACTTGAGTTCAAAGCACGCGAACGCAACGCACACACACACCATCCCGGCAATGGTTCTTTCCCGTCCAACACGACTGTGTGGTCAAACCAGCCTCATTACTTGCCTGCCGGGTAGTGGTCAGTTTTCTGGGAGGCCTCAGCCACTACACCTCACCATACCAAGACCTAGGAGATGTCATGGCCTGACACTTCACACACCAGTGGCAGCATCTGCCACTGGACTACTTTTATCTTATCTAGAAAACATAGTCTCCCTCTCATTCGCGCGGGCGAACACACACACGTACTCATCACACGCTTGTATTTGCTTCAAGTTCCATGGTCAAGTGCTCATGACACGCTAGTGACGTGGAGTTAAGTGTGTGAAGCAACAGTTAAGGGCTCGCTGTAGGCTGGAATGATACATTGCTGAAGTCATATGCATGTTGCTTTTATTTTGTTATATGAGTCTTCTTCCTCTTCTTTGTTCACATTCGGACGCAAATATGAATAAATGCAAAGAAAGCAGCAGTCAACTTAAACTTGTTATCCCCATAGATTTCGTCCCCAAATGCAGCGAGTATAGGCCAGAAAAGTTCTTTGTTCTACATATGTTGCAAATGGTTGGCTGTGATTTGACCAGTTCCACAGTTACACTGATCATTATCTCATATCTTTAGTTTATTAAACATGTGTTATTTCCGCCATTTGTGGCCTGTCCGTAGTTTGAATATTGCAACTTGTTATTTTCGGTTGAGTTGGTAATATGCATAATTCTTTCTGGGACCTGGATGCTCTGATTTCTACTCGGTTCTATAATTGCTCCTTATTCATCTTTGGGTTTCATCATAGATTATTCCGATATAATGCCTATGTAGTCTATCACCTTCCTTTGCTAATCGGCCGGCCTCTCCATTTCTATGTTGCACTGTGAAGGAATCCAGTGTATTACGATTTATAAACAACTGCATTTAAATTTCTCTCTCTCTCTCTTTCTCTCTCTCTTTCTCTCTCTCTCTCTCTCTCTCTCTCTCTCCCTCTCCCTCTCCCTCTCCCTCCCCCCTCCCCCCCACTCTCTCGGGAACCCGAGTGCATAAATGAAGACAGTCAGTTGTCATAACTCTCCGATTTGAGAGAGGCAGGGCTGAAGTACAGTGTTTGGTTGTTACATTAAAATATAGCATCCCCTTGTAACATCCTAGAAGGCTAGAAATTTCGATGAAGAGCTGAAACTGTTTGCCCAGGATTTGACTGATACAGTTAACAAAGCAAACCGGATTCAGAAACAATGGTCCAGTCATGGCCACTTGTCCGTTCCCCATATAAATGCTTAGTTATTATCCACAAGAGTGAGACTTGCAGGTGGGCTGGTGGTGGACTTTGGCCTGGGGATTTTATTGTCAGAAGGATAATAGACGGGCTTTCAAACTGAGCGCGATCATTGTGTGGTCAGGCAAGACTTGGCTTAGTTTAGGGTTAGTGGGAACTGCAGAATGCTGATGACAATAGCAGTATCTTCTACATCATTCCAATAATCTCCTGATTTCCATGTCATTCAGTCATTCAATCAAGGGCTGTCTCCACAATGATAGTTGGCAGCAATGGGTCTCCAACACTCTTGCCTTGATTGTACATTCTGTCAGGCCACTATTCATCCAACTCTTGATGTTATCTTCCCACTTGTATCCCGTCTACCTTCTTGTGCACTTGCCTTCAACCTTACACTCTGGTACGGTTAGCCCTTCACTATGGTTATTATAAATAACTGTGTTATGTCTTTTAACGTGGTCGAAATATTTCACATGCCACTTTTGTATTTCTTTGACCTATCCTCTTTTCATTCCCAGGTCTTCTAGAACCTCTGTATTTGGTTGTTTGTGTTTCCGTGAAGAACGACATATTCTTCTGTATATCCACATCTCCAGGGCCTCTGTTCGACATTCTTGTTGCTTGGTCAATGTCGAGGCTTCCACGACATACCGTAGTGTTGAATATACATAACATTTGAAAGTTCTCATTGTTAATGCTTTGTTAATCTCTCTATGTGTTAACTGATTTCATGTTGTTGAAAACATTTTTTTGCCTATTCCAAGGATGTGTAAAATATAACAACTTATTGTGACACTGTTGCAATCAATACGTGTTTGATGTTAGATCTTATTGTGTAGCAATCAATACAAGAAAGAATGTGTAAAATATCAGATCGCATTGTGACATTGTAGCAATCAATACAAGAAAGGATATGTAAAATATCAAATCGTAATGTGACATTGTAGCAATCAATTCAAGAAAGGATGTGTAAAATATCAGATCTTATTGTGACATTGTAGCAATCAACAGAGGAAAGTGGTTAACCAAAGCAACGACACACATTCGGGACACGCCAAAAAGGATCGTCTCTTTCAGCAGATATCTACGTGTGGGGATGTTAACTATTCTTTCGTACTTTGTTTGATACACATCTAAAAGAACATAGCACGGAGAGCTGCATAAGAAAAAAAAGACAAGTGTATAGATGGTTTAACAGGTAAACGGATTATGTACCAACACATATACAGGTGTGCCGGCACCTGGTTAGGGCAGTTAGACGAAGTACATTACAAGAGCTAGATAAGATGCGATTGTTATGCCGCCAGTCTGGTCTTTGTGTTGAAGACCCCTACAGCAACAGGGGCGACGATAGTTACAAAGCTTGAGATACCCCAGACACGCAAGATAGCACTCCGGTAACATGGTTCTCCCTCTCTTACTCTCTCTCTCTCTCTCTCTCTCTCTCTCTCTCTCTCTCTCTCTCTCTCTCTCTCTCTCTCTCTCCACGTAGTATACCACAGACTACTTGAAGTGGCATAAACCCGGGGTAATATGTACTTGAAGTTAATTGATTCGGTACAGAGGGATACTATGTCGTCAGATGTGACCTCCCATGTGAACTGAAGGACGATATATCTTCATGCAAGGGTCATCGTTATTTTATTTGTTACGTAATATCTTCCGCAATTTCAACGCTCAAGTGAACGGACATTTACATTATAATACTTGTTCATTTGATTGTGTACCATGTTTGGTCCAAACTTACTTTTTGTTTGGCATTGCAGTCAGTTAAGTATAGTAACAATAACCAGTTAACCAGTATGGATGTCTAAAAGAAAAGATTAGACGTATATGTGTTGAAGTAACCTGTTGTGGTTATGTGAAGTGTTAGGGCCATCATATTCTGCGGGTCTGGGGTCACGGAGAAATAGGTGGCCATTCTTTCTGTCCTGTGGAGGACGTCGAGAGCTGGCGTCGAACCCGTGTCCAAACACGCTCATGCTATTGTCAGTGAGACGCACTAACCGTTACATCAACACACCAGCTTGAAACTCATATAAATGAGACTAACTGATGAAATATCTTAGCACAAAAATAACTTTATCCGACGAACAGAGCGGAACCAATAAAACCAGTAGGAATTAGGACTAACAGTCCACACAACCACGGCTCTCAATAATAACCACCGCTAAGGAAGCAGGTTAGACGAGACCGAATTTAGAAATTTTTTTTTTTGTTTTGAAAAATTGGAATTGGAATATCTAAAACAGGTACAGACAAGTCAATAGCTGGTATTACAGTTAAGAAGTACAATGTTTGACGTTTATTTATATAAGCTAAACCAAAAGATGAGGTGAGGTGGCTGGTTTTCTTTATCGCCTTATTTCTTTCTCTTAGCTGACTGTGTGTAGAAGGTGTTACTAATGCAAATTGCATTCCCACATACCGCATTCGAAACACAGCTGCGAGAAATTTGCAAGCAGACCGCCTTTCATTGTTTTTCATACAATGGTACGAGTTCTAGGCCGTTCAGAAAGCATTGACAAACTACTGAACGTAATCTTGCCAAGAAATCACCCACAAAAAAAAATGCTGGGGTCGACTGCGGCCTCCTGTAAAGAATATGCAACTACCTTGTTCTTTCTCTTAAGGTCACATGCTTAGCCGTTAACTAAAGTTGTCGCTTCTTGTTTTCAGTTACCAACCCCGAAGATTACTACACACCTGGGGTACATTGGGTTTGATCTGTACTGCGCACAAGAGGATTCGCCTTAAATGTAAGTATTGTTTGACCTGTGGTGTTGTTTGTCCATCAAAAATGATGATTACCATTCATTGCATTCATTGTGGTTGGAAATTTGAAGAATGACTTGAGCGATGAATTAGATTAAAGTGAGGAAGAGGTGCGCCTGAGTCCATCTGAATCCAGTGCAAGACGACTGGAGACGAATACAGGTGCAGTGGATGACCATAGCGCTCGCTCTACGTGCTTTGCCGTACTCAATCAATGCGAAGGGGTTTGCAGACGCGATTCGCAATCTCGCATTACCGCAACTGTGGGGGATTTGGCAACAGACCGCCTTGTTTTGGTTATACTACGGTATGAGTGCCGGTAGTTAAGAAAACAATGGCGTATTACTGAACATAATCTTGCCAAGAAATTATAACTTTTAAAACTACCCGACACCCTCAGAAGTCAGCAGGTATGTTATTTAAATAATGACAAGAGCAGTCAACTCTTTGTTGCTGACTCCTCCATATTTTGTTTTTCTCAGCTGAAGCTTGCATAGGTCAGCAACCTTTTCTTCATCTCTTGCGCGCCGCTTTGCTGTTATTTTATCTATTCCATAGTATATCCTTAAAAACATCACAAGTACCAACTGAAATGAAAAATTGACACATTAGTATGCACAGATCAATTAATGAAAAAAAAAAACAATAATGGATTAAAAAGTCACTTAAAAGTCGACAGGGTCGACTTCATTGCACCGGGTTGTATCCCACATGGCTCTGTCTCTTTCCGCAGCGCGGAAAGCGTCACACAAAGCACGAACTCCGTAGCTCTAGCGAACCCACAACCTTCGGAGCCCAAGTCAAACGGCTTGACCACTTCGCCACGAAGACTCCCAATAATGGATTAAAGATTAGCACACGACCACGGTCATCTGTGGTATGGATTGACCATGAAGCTTCATTCCCAGCCTACCTAAAATACTTGATGACAATATTGCAGCCATCACTGGTCCTCATCTTTAGCTCGTTGAACAGTTTGTAAATTATGCCTTATTGGATTCTGACAATTATGATTTGCTGGTGTCTTTATATCTGACAATATTCTTCATCTTTCTGATGGCCCAGATGTCCTGTCCGCAATATTATCTTGATAGTCTGAATCTTATGAATCTCTTGGTGCCATCATATGCCTGTCTGGAGTGATTTTTGCTTGTGGATTAGCCTTCCCTATCACCAGTGTCTCTCGCCATCAGGCGAATCCACTCCGACTTTAGAGGTACTTGTAATGTACGTCCCAAAAAGTCGAGCAACATTTTAGTCCAGCTGTCTGGTGTAAGGGTTGAACCCGCTACTGCAGGATCAGCACACATGGTGTTTAAGAACGGGCAATCTTATCCATTCGGCCACACTGACCTCCTTTCATATCTTATCCCAAGACCGTTTCTGTACCTGTTTTGTTTGTGGTGCTTACAGCAAAGACCTCGAGTGGTGTAACATTCTAAAATGTTACTTACCTATTATGGTAATGCTAGACCTGCCTGCCTGCACCTACCTATCGATCTCCAACAGCGTGATCTATGATAATCGAACCAGTCACTTGACGTCGTTAGGATTGATTCATGGCCTGCAGCCCATTTAACCCGCGTCACCAGGGCCTAATGTTTTGTAACTCCCTCCCTACCCATACAGGTTGATTTGTGCAAGGAGTAGGGCTCTTCTATTTCTGGCATTGATTCGCTCATGTATGTTGGTTGGTCGGTTTTATATCTCCGCCCATAATTTACTCTAATCAGTGTACCAATATTTCTTATTTAGATCAATATTTCTTTACAACTGTTTATTATATAAGTGCGTCCCATTACCGTTGTGTGTATATATCATGGGTATGGCTTTATTGCTGTATCTCAAGTATCTGACTTCTGTGTGCTTGTCTGTCTGTCAGATTACGTTTCTGCCTGCACCTCTACATCTGCCTCTTACTACCTCTTTCTTCTGTCAGTCTAATTTTCTGCCTGTCAGCCTTTCTGTCTGTCTGCCTGTCTGCCTGTCTCTTAGTGTAACCCTGTCTCTCTGCCTGCCAATCGTATATATGTCTATATATCGTTCCTCTCTCTCTCTCTCTCTCTCTCTCTCTCTCTCTCTCTCTCTCTCTCTCTCTCTCTCTCTCTCTCTCTCTCTCTCCCTCTCTCTCTCTCTCTCTCTCTGCCTGTATGTCTGTACACGTCTCATACTATAACTGTCTGTCTATCTGTCCTTCTATCTGTCTTCCTTCCTATTGTATCTACGCCTGTATATCATTCCTCCTATCTCTGCCTGTCCATTTCTTGTCTGTTTGCCTCCCTTACTGTATGTCTGTATCTGCCTCTTATTATCCCTGTCTATTTGTCTGTCTGCCTGCCTGTCGTGTCTACGCTTGTATATCGTTCTCTCTCTCTCTCTCTCTCTCTCTCTCTCTCTCTCTCTCTCTCTCTCGCTCTCTCTCTCTCGTGCGCGCGCTCTCTCTCTCTGCCTGCCATCTGCCCATCTCTCTCTCTCTGCCTGCCATTTGCCCATCTCTCCCTACATCTCCGCCCATAATTTACTCCAATCAGTGTACCAGTGTGAATTAAAGATGTTATTATATGAAATGATTGTAACGTATAAAAAGTATCCAACAGAAGCCATGAAAGTAAAGCCACGGGGGATAGACGGCAATTAGCACACACATATGTGAGTGGTTCATGCATTGGCATTCTTGGGTTCACAATCGATTGTACAACAGGTAGGTCTGGTGGCTTCGACCAATTCGTTAATATGGTCGCTTTTAAATCGTGAAGCACTGTCGTCGTTGTTCATGGTGGGTGGGAGTACCGGTCAGAAGTAGGAACATCGTTGACCGAAGGACGTCAGCCTGTTTTTGCCGTGAGAGTGGTGTTTGAAGAATTAGGTCTATTTAAACTGTTTTGACTAAATTGTGTTGACCAGAGGCAAATTTGTGTTGATTTGACCAGGTGCAGCAGCGTATATGACGTAGCCCTAGGCTTAAAAAGTCGCTTTAAAGTGGACAGGGTCGACTTCATTGCACCTGGTTTTATTCCATATGGCTCAGTCTCTTTCCGCAGCGAACTGCCGAAAGCATCGCATAAAGCACGAACTCCGTAGCTTCAGCGACGACCCTCATGGGTCTCTGAAAAAATGCACTCGTGAAACGAAGAGCGCGGCCCGGAATCGAACCCGCAACCTTCGGAGCCCCAAGTCAGATGGCTTGGCTACTTCACCAAGGAGATTCATAGACTTAGCCCCATGAAGCAGTATGTATAATGTAGCCATAGACATGGCCCCATGCTGCAGCGTGTATAATGTAGCCATAGACTTGGTCACGTGCATCACAGCGTGTATAATGTAGCCATAGACTTGGTCACGTGCAGCACAGCGTGTATAATGTAGCCACAGACTTGGTCACGTGCAGCAGCATGTATAATGTAGCCACAGACTTGGTCACGTGCAGCACAGCGTGTATAATGTAGCCACAGACTTGGTCACGTGCAGCACAGCGTGTATAATGTAGCCAGACTTGGTCACGTGCAGCACAGCATGTATAATGTAGCCACAGACTTGGTCACGTGCAGCACAGCGTGTATAATGTAGCCACAGACTTGGTCACGTGCAGCACAGCGTGTATAATGTAGCAATAGACTTGGTCACGTGCAGCAGCATGTATAATGTAGCCATAGACTTGCTCACGTGCAGCAGCATGTATAATGTAGCCACAGACTTGGTCACGTGCAGCACAGCGTGTATAATGTAGCCATAGACTTGGTCACGTGCAGCAGCATGTATAATGTAGCCACAGACTTGGTCACGTGCAGCACAGCGTGTATAATGTAGCCATAGACTTGGTCACGTGCAGCACAGCGTGTATAATGTAGCCATAGACTTGGTCAAGTGCAGCACAGCGTGTATAATGTAGCCATAGACTTGGTCACGTGCAGCACAGCGTGTATAATGTAGCCATAGACTTGGTCACGTCCAGCAGCGTGGACAGGGTCGGCTAGAAGGGGGGGGGGCTGAGTGGCCTCGAGGTATGGTGTCCGCCTCGGGTGCTGGAGGTCTCGGGTTCAGGCCCCGGTGAGGACCGGGATTTATTTAAAAAATCCACCTGGACTTCCAGTAATGACATTTCCCCTGATTTCTGGGTAGTGAGATCGGACGCCCGTGTGTATTGTTGGTCACGCAAAAAAATCCCTCGGCATTGGAAATCGAATTAGAGTAGCCTAACGGCGCTGCCCGGGTAAAATTTCGAGTTAAAAATCTACCCAAAGTATTTCAGGATCCTCGCCGATGCAACGGAGTTCGTGCATTGAGTTGAGTTTCTCCAGACTCAGGTTTGAGTTAGGAGGAAAACGGAGCACTTATGGGTTAAACCAGTAGTTCCCAAACTTTTCAAGCAGAGGGCCATATCTACTATTTTCGGTAGTTAAGCGGGCCACATAGTTATAAAATTATAAAAGTCGTGAAATATCATTCCTACCTTTCTTAACTTAAATTTTAAATTAGCTTAGAAAATCGTTATGAAATTAATTTACAATTGTAACTGTTCTTCATAACCAGTTACTTTAGTTCAGATGCCAGTTTATCAATGTCTGGGCACAAATCTGTATGCCCAAATTCATAAGCGCAGCTAGGTTACTGTTGGTGAGTCTGGAACGTTTTTTTTTTTTTTAATAACGGTCATTGCGAAAAATGACTGTTCGAGGCCTCGCGTGCCACTTTCTGCCAGCTGGCGGGCCACAAATGGCCCGCGGGCCGTGGTTTGGGAACCTCTGGGTTAAACCGTGTGCGTTGATGTTGATCCGTCGACTAAACTAAACTAGCAGCGTGTATAATGTAGCCATAGACTTAATAACGTGCAGCAGCGAAATATACTATAGATGATGAGACATACGAAAAGCGGGAGGGCGATGTGGAAGAAGAAGGAGGAGGTCGAGGAGGATGAAGATGACAACGAAGTAAATGGAGAATAAAGACGAACGAAATGGAGGAGGAGGAGGAGAGAAACATCATAGCATGGTTGTTTTTAACTTTTTCTCTAACACCTTACTAAAATATAATTTTAAAATGTCTCGATGTGATGTGATAGAGCCATCATATTTGGTAGGCCTGAATGTACGGAGTTTGTCCCTCAATTTCGCAGACGACCAGCCCAGACGTCGAGCTGGCGTCCGACCCTGCTCAAAACATCAACGCAGTTAACTACCATATTCGCTAAATGCGCCCGCCAACCAACACCTTATCATTTTGTTGAAAATCAATCATACACTGAACCAGTTTATAAAGGTTTACTTATGTTCCCTGGAATATATCCTCGCTAGCATAGCCCACATAGGTGTCAAGCTGAAAGAATTGCTGGGCTGGATTACATGCCCGGGTCGCTGCATTGCGTGGTGTCTATGCGATTGTTCATGTGTGCATGTTTTGTTTCGTTTAAGATAGTTTGTATTCCGTGCTATTGAAATAGCCCCCGCCCCCTCCCCACACCCTTATAAAAATCCTTATTGAAAAAGCCCCATTGTTTCTTATTGGGAAAGCCACCTTTCTTATTAAAAAAGCCCCTTTCTTTCTTATTGAAAAGCCCCTTTGTTTGATGGCCCAGAATACAGCAACATTGAACGACCGCTATCTAGCTTTTAGTATTTTGAAGAAAATTTACGATACGTAGGTTAACTAAGTAAGTAATCGGCGCTTGAAAGATGGCTATCTCGAGAGCAATCTTTCAACTTTAGTCCCGTTTTTGCAGTCAACATTTGGCGTTACAAGTCGTCTTCGTTTTCAGCGTTGCATTTCAGCAAATCTGAGGCTAGTATGCCCGACTTCGAGATGCATTTTTGTTGTTGTTTGTAAATGCTCTGGGAGCCTGAATTATTACTGCTATGTCTGTCTGCTGCGGTGGTGTTCAAATCTCGTGAACATTGAAATGGACTAACCTACCTGAACCACGCTGGTATAGACACCCAGTACCAAAGCACCAGATCGAAACAAGATCAGTCTAATCTTGTTGACGTTAATTTCCAGACCTATTTTTGCTACACATGTTATTCGTTTTTAATGTTAATTTCTATGCCATATTGTTGTCTTTTCATGTTTGTCTTATTATAGACTATTATTGGATTTTAATATTTGTCTTATGGGTGTTAATATCTTGACCGTATTGTTGGTTTCAAAGCTAAAGATATCTTGCAACTGTTGTGGGTTCAACAACATGAAATTTGCATTTCTCTTCAAACAAATATAATTGCAACTGAGATTGAGGTTTGTCAAATACATTGTGCATCGGGTTTCATCCCACAAGGCCGACTTTCTTGTTTCAGTATCGAAAGCGTCTCAAAGAGCACACCCTCCTTAGCTCTAGTGATGACCCACATAGATCTATTAAACACTCAAGCTACGATCTGCATAAGTCTCCTAAACCTCTAGCGACGACCTGCATGGGTCTCATAAACGTTCTATCGACGACCTGCAAGGGTCTCATAAACGTTCTAGCGACGACCTGCATGTCTCCTAAACCTCTAGCGATGACCTGCATGGGTCTCATAAACGCTCTAGCGACGACCTGCATTGGTCTCGTAAACGCTCTAGCGACGACCTGCATGTGTCTCATAAACGCTTTACCCACGACCCAATGGGTCTTCTAAACCCTCTAGCGAAGACCCACAGAGTCCTAAACATTCCACTCAGGAACCGAATGACAGTGTTGGAAAACAAACGCCAGGAACGCTTAAGTAAAATTTAATACAGTATGCAGTTGTATGGAACATTGCTGTCCAGCTAGAACATCTGATTCTAACAATGTTAGTATTGAAGATGATGATATCAACGTGGATATTTCGATGGCGTTGTGGCGAATGGGATAGAATGCAATTAGTAACCTGGCATACCGCGTTCGAAACGCAGATGCGGGAGATTTGGAAGCAGACCGTCTGACGTTGGTTTCCACAACAGTGGTATTGTTGCCTGTTGTTCAGAAAGCACTGGCACACTACTGAACGTAAACTTGCCAAGACATCACATAAGTCAAAATATGCTGAGGTTTGATGCGACGTCCCGTAAAGGATATTCAACTTAACTTAAAACGTGAATCTATGACTAGAAATGCTGACTGAATCACATACAAGCCGCACAGCCCAGAAAGCACATTTCTACCAATTGTAGCTAATTTCTGTGACGCTTGCCACTCTTGTTTCCACACCACGGTTACAGTTGATGTAGATCTGTTTACATACCTACAGGCTCGGTTGGCGACGTGCATGAACAGTAGCCGTAGGCTAACGCGTGAATAACGCTTTCTGTTTGGTTACCGGAGGTCGAGGGTGTTCGCGAATTTCAGTGTAGAATGTGGGCAGACTTCTTTCCATTTTTATTTACTTATATTTTGTTTGTGTGTGTGTGTGTATGTGTGTGTGTGTGTGTGTGTGAGAGAGAGAGAGAGAGCCAGAGCCAGAGCCAAGACCGCCGTGTCCCCCTTACTGTAAACATACATCACAATATACTTGCTTATTTGACTTGTGGCCTACCTTGTGTGTGTGTGTGTGTTACTTTTTTGGCCCACTTCGTGTACACGTGTGTGTGTGTGTGTGAGAGAGAGAGAGAGAGAGAGAGAGAGAGAGAGAGAGAGAGAGAGAGAGAGAGAGAGAGAGAGAGAGAGAGAGAGAGAGAGAGAGAGAGAGAGAGAGAGAGATGTGCATTTTTCGATTTCGATTCTTTTCATGATTTACGTGTTATATGGTCACACTCTGCATTGTTTGGCCACGGTAGAAATGTAGCTTAATACCTTTTCCAACCTGTCATTATTTATACTGTCATCTGTTTGGCTTTCATGATCACTCTAGTCTTGTTAATGTTAAGTTCTAGACCATATTGATGGCTTTCACTATTATTAGTTTTGAATGTTAATTTATAGACTGTTATTATTGGCTTTAAATGTTGGTCTTTTTATGTTAATTTCTACACCGTATTATTGGCTCTTCGTGTTATTCTTTTTGATGTTAATTTCTTGATTTTATTGCGGCTTTTAATGTTAGTCTTTTTGGTGTTAATATCTAGAATCTAGATAGTATTGTTGGCTTCAAAGCTAAAAATATCTTCTAACTGTTGTAGGTTCAACAACATGAAACTTTCATTTCTCTCCAAAGAAATATAATTGAAACTGAAATGGAGGTTTATCAAACACATTGCGTATTCACCTCTCCTCTTTAGGATGGAAGCATAAACCTGGACTAAGAACGCAGTGCTAGTGTTACATTTACACATTGATAATATTATACAAGTCAGTTGCATACAATTTACAGGACGTCTCAGCATTTTTCACTGTTTGCGATTTCTTGGCAAGTTTAAGTTCAGTAGTTTGCCATTGATTTCTGAACGACCGGCATTCATACCATTGTATTGAAACAAACGCAAGGCGGTCTGCTTCCATCGGCCTCAATTGTGTTTCAAACCCGGTATGTATTGTATTGCATTCGCAACCCCTTCGCCACAGGGCAGAACAGTATCAGAGTTATTATAATGCAGACAAATTAAGAATGAGATTGTTGATGACTCACAGAGACCACCAGAATCAGACTGAAACTCTTTGAGACTCAGAAGATGCTGTTAGATTGAATCAGTTTGGAAATCCGTGAGATTTTAAAAATAAAAGCCCATCAGAATCAGAGTGGGACACTGGGAATCTAAAGATTGTATGAATATGTTTAAAAAAAAAAGTTTGTTGCATATCCTCTACAGGACGTTTGCAGTCAACACCAGCATTTGTTGCTGTTGTTGATGTCTTGGCAGGGAATACGTTCAGCAGTTTGCCATTTTTTTCTGAACGCCCAGTATCCATACCATTTCGTAAAAAAATTCAGCGCTAAGATGTCTGCTGCCAAATCGCTCACAGCTGTGTTTCGAACGCAGGTATGGGGGATCACGAACCGCGTCCGTAAACTCTTCGCCACAGAGCCCGGCATATGAATATGAAATTAAGAAAAAAAATCAACATTGCATTTGGGACACAACATGCGTACCAGTAAATATTTTGGAAAGGAAATGTAGCTAGCGTAATGTGCATCACATGACTTATCTAGTGCCGATTGGTTTTAAAATATGGGGATATAATATAATCATAAACCCACTACGCTCCACGGCTTGGGAAAAGATCCTGTATTTTACTAACATGGATCTGGAGTGGACCTAGCCGCATACAATGGTCACTTGCACATTGTGTTGATGGTACGTCGCTCGGTGTGATGCGCACCACTTCACGCGCCAACCGTCGTTTGGTGCTACAGTAGGATTGGTAATCGTGATCCCATGTTATAATTAACTTACCATGAATATTTCTATGCACCTGTCAGTTGTGCGTGAAAGTCGATTTCTCGTTCAGAAGTCAGTGGCAAGCTAATGAACGTAACATAGCCTGGAACATCAACATGGCGTTGGTCTCAACAACCTACAAGGGACATGTAACTTTTAATTATATCCTTTGTATCCGACTACTTCTGAAGTCTGGGAAATAAAAATAAACTAAAGCGATTTGAAACAGAAGTCATTGAAAGATTAACATGAAACTTTTAATATCTTTTGTATCAGACTATTTCTTAAGTCTGGAAAACAAACGTAAACTGAAGCGATTTGAAACAGAAGTCTTGAAATGATTAGTAGAGTGGCATCAGACATATTAAATCGTGTTAAGACAAGATCTTGTACAATGACAGGAGAAAAAGTCATATCAGTATGCTTGTACCGGTGTACGGGGTCAAGTGATCTCAAGCTGTTTACCGAACGATGACAGTGCAGCAAGCATTAGGTATCCGATACAAAGTGTTAAAATGGATAAGTGAAATACCTCTCTTCTCGCCACCAGGAGTATTGGGTATATGGTGCTAGTCTTATATTTTTAGACCAATCAGGACTCTGTGGAATAAAATATAGCGTTTTAATGCAAAATATTGTAAAATTACTGAAGCCAAAACTGTATCAGTATGATATATTTCATACTCCTTGGCGTAAAATATAACATATGACAAGATAATGTAAAATTGCTGAAGACAACACAAGTATCCCTATCATATATCTCATGAAGTAAATATTGTGAATCTATTAAAACAAAAATAGTTGCATATCCTTTCAGTTGTAGTCGCAGTCAACCCCTGCATTGTTTAGCTGTTTGTGATTTCTTGGCAAGTTTACGTTCTATAGTTTGCCATTGCTTTTTGAACTTCCAGCACTCATACCATTGTATGAAAACCAAGGTAAAGTGGTCTGCTGCCATATCGCCCGCATCTAAAATACACAACACACAGAGTCTACGATGCTGTTTGAATGTGGAGCAGTGTTGTTATCCCACGGTAATCGCAGTCACCGTGAAGTCTTTCTGCCTGCACAACCCCGATGTTAGCTGCCTACGCCTTTTCTTTAACTTTATGGCCGCAATTAGCAGATTTGAGAGGTGGCCGAGTTTGGACTCTTATAGCTTGTCGACCGCATATGGTTTTTCCTAAGACTAACTCCCATACTTAACTATTAAATATATTCGGTTACTTGATTTTTGCTAATGTCGTTCCGTTCTACCCATGTAAGTAAGGCGCTTGACACTCACATTGGAATTGATAAATGCAGTTTGATTTGGTGTACGGAGACAATAGTTCTTTCACACATGGAGAGTTATCGCACTTGTTTGGTTTACTGTTGGGTTAAGTCGATGGTGTATTGTATTCGATTCATTACCCCGTTACCTCGAAAGATTAGCAGAAGAAACACTCGAGGTCATCACCACGTTTTCATTGCCTCTGTGCTGATTTTATGGCCAAAGAACACTTCCTCTTACGTATAGTTATTTACATTGTTCTACTGTCATTAGTATCTTTCAGGCAGTCGTTTAGTTACTCTCAACATTCAAGGTATTATCAACATGCATCGCCAACAGCAGAACAGCTTCGATATAACATTTTAGTATTCTCTTTCTGGCATTCAGCGAAAGGGATTTCTTACATAAGACAGCGCTGTATGGGCAAAGAAATTTACAGGCTTTGGAGATGAGCTTTGCACATGCGTCTACCACCTTCTGCTTTCTCATACATGCACACCCATACATCTTAACGCCTTCAATCCCAGATGCCGAATTTGGGGGAGGGAGGCAGTTATGACGACAAGAACAAAGTCATAAACATATTACTTTCAGATAGTTTTGCTTTAATTTAAATGTATCACTTTCACATAAATTTATTCAAAAATTCATCGGACAGCAAGGAGAACAAACATATCTATCCAACAAGAACAAATGTTGATAACAAATAGTTACTAAAGCAAACAAATACTTTAGATTTTCATGCAATTTTAGTGGCAGTGGAGAGTTCTCTAGGTCCTGTTCTGGCAAACATTTTCTTGGCACACATCAAAGAGATCAGACCCTCAGATATTCAAGCCACACCAGTCTACCTCCGATACGTAGATGGCATATTAATCATCACAACTGGCAAATAACAAGCTACCTGACTCCATGCGGTTATGAACCGGGCACATAAGAACGTCTAGTCATTGAACATGAAAATGACACCCTAGCATGTTTACACAGACTGATCAGACGTAGAGAGGATGGCACCATTCAAATGATCAGGTACCGACAAGAATATGGACAGACAAGTACATACATTTCCACAGCTGCCCATAGTCTGCCATTATAAAATCGATATGACAACGTGTTTGTTTTATACACGGAGTATATTTATATTTAACAAGTGGGAAAGCAACCATCTTGTCCACTATAAACGTGGCTAGTATGGACCGACCCCTGTAGTCATTAGTTGCTATGGACAACAATCTCTTTCAAATTATTATCCGAAATGTAGCCGATTTGGTCACGGGATTTATTGATTTTCTGCTTGTTTGCTTGCTTGCTTCGTTCGCTGGCTGTGATCTCCAGCGTGAAGTCCTGTATGTCGGATGAAGACATCCTGTTGTCCAACATCAGTCTGATGTCATACCGGACTGAGGTTTGCGTGAGTATCCGTTGTCCCATGTCTGACTTATTGGTGTGCAGACTGGTGGTTCCTCGCCGTGCAGGCAGATACTCTCCGACTTCGGAAGAATCAGCGATCCTACTACGTTAGCCAGGACCCCGAAGGGACCTGTTGCCCAGGACGCACGACTAGGACGTGTTAGTAGGTCTTGGCCAGTATAGAACCTGGTCCTGGTGCCTTGGAAACACCTCTGCGTCCCGATTTTCTGCTGAGGCTGAACGGGATTAAGATAATTGAAAAATGACGACGACCAACCCTGTTCAGTTGTGCTATGAGGATTTGGCAAAAGAATTTGAAACCTTAAAGAAAACCTTAAATCTAAATTGCTATCCTACTGGATTCATACAGCGCTACTGTCATTCACCCAAACCGTTATTCAACGAAACATCGGTACCCAAACTCCAAGTATTTATCTAACGGTTTAGTGGGGGAGACGTGATGCAACGTTTACATGACCGACTCAAAACAACAATTGGCCAAACGTATTATGCTGCAGTTCCAGTTTTGAGAGACAGTACCATTCCTATATCAACAAAATCAGTAACAGACTGTACCTTCATTTGCCAAATCCAATTGCGGATATCAGTTCCAATGTAAATGCCAGCCCCATTTATATAGACAGAACGGAACGACAGTTTGAAAGTAGAATTGCAGAGTAACTCCCAGAAGGGAATAGGGAGCTTACAGTGGATAATTCTCGCATGTCATAGCAACCTGCTTTAAAAAAAAAAAAAAACACGCCATTTAATTGTGTTTTGACATGTTGCATACACATATAATTTCATTGCGCTTTTCACTACAAATAATCAAAATTTATTAAAATGCGGAGGCGTCTGCTATTCACTCGGGTAAACAACAATTATGTAAGCCGAAAGACATGGCAGGTCTCTGTAAAACTACCGTGGTGACATTGAAACAAGTGCCAGTGTATTTTATTGACTTCCATTGAAAAGATTCATCACACTACCTCATTGTGTGTTGACATTTTTCACGTTAATGAGCTACAGCGAAATATGCCAGGTGGTAAATTGTGTCTTCATTATTCATATTCACAACAGGAACACATTGTTTTAAATAATTTACACATGTAAAAAAAGACATCAAAGCCTGGGAAAGATAATTGTGAAGGAAAGTGTACCGGACAGGTGGAGAAGACGAAGGCTAAACTGTAGATGAATGCAAAGTCTGACAGATAATTTACACATGACAGCAAGAGACGGGACATCTGGCTTATATAGACATTTCGAAAGACCGTTTTTTTTTTTTTACAAGTGGATAGTTGCTTTCACACGAACTAAATATACTCCGTGTGTAAAACAAATAAGTTGTCAGGTTTTAATATAGGCAGACTAAACATAAGTACAGTGGCACATGGCACGTTGTTTGGGACACACGAGAAATAGTCATAACTTAGTTGCTGTCCAACTCTGTGTCTACCTCGGTCTGCAAGCCCACGTTTTTACACCTATATCCCTTTTATGCCCCTTCCTTTTTATTTAAATTAAATAATTTCTCTGTATCTTATATGACCTTCATTTCAACTTTTCATCTTATACCACCGACACTTGCAAACTGTTTTTTTTTTTTGCACTCTAAACCTCTTTCACTTCCTCTCTCTCTCTCTCTCTCTCTCTCTCTCTCTCTCTCTCTCTCTCTCTCTCTCTCTCTCTCTCTCTCTCTCTCAACTGTCATTTACTGCCAATATAGTAGTACCTTGCGGTGTATGGCCAGGGGGGGGGGGGGGTGTCTTTGAGCTTGAGGAATTAAGGCCACCTAGCTAGTCCAGGCACCGCGAACTGTGCAGGTTAGGATTTTCTTTTTTCCCCCAACAGAAAAATATCCCACACCTTACCGAGGATTTGAACCCGAGTCTCCCGAAGGAGAATCAGGACAATCTAGCCACTCGACCAGCCGCCCGTCCCTCCCAGCATCCACTTTATTCCTTGTACTTATCGTTTCTTCACATCACCTCTTATCTACTTTACTTTCTCCGTCTTATGCGAACTGTCAGTCTCCCTGCTTGCTTTCTCTCTCCTCTCCATTCTCGTGGGTGGGGGGGGGGGGGGGGAGGGGAGAGAGATCTGTTGCTTACGTGTGTTCAAAACCGCCACCTTTTCATGAGGTGCAGTCTTTCTTTCTGAAAGTTTACGTGTGTGGGTCGGTTGTTGTATAGTTTGGTTGTTAGCTTGTGTGTTTACATGTCTCGGCATCTTTATTCACACTATCACGTGCAGTTTATTTTGGTCGTGGTGATTATACATTCGAGTCGGCCCACTCAAGTTTGAAGTCTGCTAACATTAATTGATATAGATCGACAGGAGTCAGTGTTGCCATCTCCTTTTGATGAAAAAGCACCAAACTGTTTTGGAAAACACCTAAAAAAAAAAAAAAAAGCACCAACGGTTTTTATTACAAATGTAACAAGGTAGCACATTATAATTTATTATTATCACTTCATATTACAATAAAGCTTATTCCAGATCCGCCAAACCTCAGTCAGAACTACTCTCGAGCCAAAAAGGCACTAAATTGCAATATTTTTTTTGGGAAAGCACTAAAACAAGCACTGGTGGTATTCATTCAGAATGTTATAAAGTAGCACATTATAATTTATTATTATCACTGAATGTTAGAATGAAGTTTATTCCAGATCTGCCAAACCCCAGTCAGAACTACTCTCGAGCCAAAAAGGCACTAAATTGCAAATTTTTTTGGGAAAGTACCAAAACAAGCACTGGTGGTATTCATTCAGAATGTTATAAAGTAGCACATTATAATATATTATTATCACTGAATATTAGAATGAAGTTTATTCCAGATCTGCCAAATCCCAGTCAGACAACTCCTCTTCAGTTTCTGTAACTATTTCCTGCTGTGTTTGCTCCAATGATGATGATGATGATGATGATGATGATGATGATGATGATGATTGAAGGAAACGTGTATATGCCTCCAGTGATCCAATTGTTCGTAGAATATCCTTAGGTAGTTTATAATTATGACAGCATTTGCCATATCTTTTTATTCCATATCTAATAGTCAAAACAGCTGTCAAACTCTTGATGATCAGTCTGTTCCGCAATTTTGATTTTATATTCTAATATCACTCCCATCTGACTGAAAATACGCTCCACGTCCGCATTAGAATGAGGTAAAACGAGTACCGTTACAGCTAAATCTGTAAGATCTTGGAAAGGATTTTCACCGGTGGCATACCTGTATGAGGCCACAGTCCAAGTGTGTCAGGGGTCTGTGTCCACTGCATATGATGAAAGGGGGGGGGGGGGGGAGGAGAGAATGGCTACGGTCATCGACCAGTATGGTCACTGCGGAGGGGAAGAGATCAATGTTGTTACTTTCTTTACACATGCCAAGAATATCATGTACTGCAGTTTTATCGATAATAACATTTTTGGGCATGGTATGAGAAGAAATGACTTGGAGAACTTGGTGACGACTGGCAAGATCAAAAGGAAGAGACCAAGGGGAAGACCGAGAAGTAAATACCTGGATGGCTTGGCCACCTGGCATGGTCGATACAGGAACACGGAGCTGATCCACGACTCTGGTGATCGAGTGAGATGGCAGAACACGACTGCCCACGCTTATCGGCATGGCACTTGATGGATGGAATCATGAACTTATGTTCCTGGGCAGACAAGCAGCTGCAGTCTGTGACACTGCCAGCTGAAGTGAATGACATACACACCTAACTAGTACCAGATGAGGAACTTCGGATTTTAATTTTGTATACACTTCATTATTTGCACCTGTCATGACAGATGCATTGTCAGTGCCGAGTGCAACTAGTCTTTGCAACTCAGGTCCATTCTTGTTTAAACAATATTTTAAGGCTTTGCATACTGCCTGCGCGTTGCAGTCACTCACGTCAACTAAGTCTAAGTAAGTAACCACAAACTGCTTTCTTGTCTTTGAATAGTACCTAATAGAAACTCCAAGTAGCTTAGTTTCAGAAATGTCATTGCTCATCAATCAATAAGTTGTATTTACTTTTGCCATTATCAGCTATCAAGCCTGTTGTGAAATATGGTGCATGTGCATTTGAAATAACTGCTCTGCGCTTAGTTCTCCTAGCTTAAAGTTCTTGCAACCTTTGCTGTCACCAAACTGTCCTTGCAGAGTTCACTTAAATGATCAACAACGCGCAGTAAACAATGGCTAGCTATGAACAAAGACATGCATCCTTCTGTTTCTTTGGTATCATCTTTCAGTTTGTCAAATGCAATTGTTGTGTGTCTTTGTGTACTGAATGGTTGTTCAGCTTTCGGATGTTTCGTTGTATTCTTGTGCCTCTCAATATCACTTAACCTGGTTGCCAATGAACATTTGCAGTATCTGCAAAAACACTTAGTATTATCCCCTTCTACTTTTAACAAACATTTTTTTAAATCTCGAGCCACTGTTCTCTGAAATGTTGAGAATATATCTTGCTCATGATGAAACAAAAATAAGCGTAAATGAAAAGATAATGTAGACACCACAAAATTATGAACTCGATTACAAGCTAATATATTGACGTTGTGACTTGTCTTGTCTGCAAGATGGTGTTCGCTTGTAGCTAAATCATATTAGAGGGAGTTAAATTAGTTGAAAATTGCGCGGTAACGTACTAAGACTGTTTTACTCCCTCGCTTCAGTTCAAATTCGGCTTTTTAGTGTTCCCAAAATGATTTTAAAGTAATTTTTACCCACCCAAAAAAGCAGCATAAAGCACCAAAAAAATAAATAAATAATTGTGAAGCACCAAATTCGCGTGGCCGCGCTAACTGCAACATTTTGGCACCAAATGACTTGAAAAAGCACCAAATTTTTTCGTCAGGCTAGGCGCTAGTCTCTTTCTCCCTCACCTGGCACCTACCACAGACTAGTCCCCCTACCACTTCTCCGTGGTAGGCTAGACTAGTTCCCATTTTGTTATCAGGCCTACACAGTAGACACAGGACCCAGTCATCGTGACAGGTGACATGTTGAGCGTATCGTGCTTTGCAGATAAGATTAAAAATACAAACTTATTGTAAATAAAGTTAAAAAGTTAGCCAGCTGCATGTCCTTTACTGGACATCGCAATCAACCAGATGGCCAATAGCAATGAAATCAACGCAATGCAGTCTGCTTCTAAATAGCATGTGGCTGATTTTTCGAACTCTTCGACTCGTATGTCGGAGAATGGCGAAACACGTTCACCGCGCCCCTCCCTCAAGCCACAGCGCCCCTCCCCAAGCCACAGCGCCTCCTCCCCAAGCCACAGCGCCCCCAGCCACGGCTCCCCCAGCCACGGCGCCACCGCCCCTCCCCAAGCCATCTCCAAGCCACAACGCCCCTCCTCAAGCCACAACGCCGATGTATTTTAAACAAAGAAGCCACAAACTATGTGTTGCACAATGCGTTGCCTGGCATATTACGCTGCATCTCGTCAGGTGCACACTGCAGAGTCTCATATCATATGACACGGATAGATGAATCGTAGTTTGATTTGAGGCCAGCTTAGTCGAATGAATAAGAGCGCTCGTTCTTACACTTCCGGTGCGCTAATATCGAGGTACAGGGTAAGTACCGTTGAAGGTCGCATTGGGTTTGCCTGATGGCGAGGGACACTGGTAATGGGAAAGCTAACCCACATGTTAAAATCAGTACAGTGTACTAGAAGTACTAGAACACGTATGGACTACGATTGAATTCAAAGCTAGCGCAACACAAAACAAAAAAAACACATTTTGATTGAAATAATACTTCACCCCCCCCCCCCCCCCCCCCCCCCCCCCCCCCCCCCCCTTTCCGGGAGAGAGAGAGAGAGACAGACAGACAGACAGACATACTGTTGGAAGGTGGGACATTTGTTATCCCCAGGGTTAATTGCAGATTCACCACTGTTTGTCTGTCTGTCTGAACAACACGTTAAGACAGCATATGTGACTATATGCGTGGAGCATTTCAACCCGTCCAGGGATTCATCTATTCACTGCATGCATCAGACTTGGAGTCTACACCCGAGGTGCAGCTAACATGCCAGACAACACATTGTGCAACCTGTTTATTGGTCCTTTGTTGAAAAACCTATTCGTTCAATTATCACACTGTCTCTTGTTTTTGTTATAATAGACTGTGTCATACAGGATACCTCCGCGGGGGGGGGGGGGGGGGAAGCTTGGCAGACAACAGTCTGATTAACGAATGGAGGGAGCATCTGCCATGGTCTCCATTGTCATCAACTAGCGACGACTGCTATATCCGCAAGCTACCAGGCTACAAGAGCAACAGCTATCGTCCCGATGATGGCGGACTGTCAGCACCCACATCTGCATTGGCCATTGGGAGAGCTCGCCAGCCTGTTCCGAGTGTGGGGGATGAGTGGTCTTGGGGTATGGTGTCCGCCTCGACTGCAGGACGTCCCGGATTCAAGCCCCGGTGAGGGCCAGGATTTTTTCACGTGGAATTCTAGTAACAAAATTTCCCCTGGTCTCTGGGTAGTGAGATCGAACGCCTGTGTGTATTGTTGCGCACGTAACAACAACAAAAAAATCCCTTGGCAGTTGGAAATCGAAAAAGAGTAGCCTAACGGCGCTGCCCGGGTAAAATTTCGAGTTAAAAATCTACCCAAAGTATTTCAGGATTGTCGCCGGTGCTACGGAGTTCGTGCACTGAACTGAGATTCTCCGGACTCAGGCTTGAGTTAGGAGTAGAACGGGGCACTTATGGGTTACACCCGTGTGCCGTGATGTTGATCCGTCGACTAAACTAAACTATTCCGAGTGTGTGTGTGTGTGTGTGTGGGGGGGGGGGGGCGCTTGTCAACCGGGATGAAGCTGTGATATCACCAAACCTCAGTTCTTCCAGTCGTTCACAGAGATCATCTCAGATTAACATGACTGCATTAGAAACAGCTGGGACAGAGCCAGTATTGTTTCCCTAATAAAACCTGTATAGATGGTTTGTGACTAGTTCCGTTTTCCCAGGTCATGACTGATGACTTTACATACATGAGAGATCCTAGTCACTTTTGACAGTAGCATGTATGCGCAAACAAAAGGAAGCCTACTTAAATTATATCCTTTAGAGAGAAACACTCCTTAACGTTAGTGGATGTTGGTACGCGGGTGGGTTACACTCCAGAGAGAAGATGCGTATTTAATCTGCACTAGTAAGGAGTCGAACTTAACATGCTTGTTAAATCTCTCTCTCTCCCTACGCTCTCTCTCTCTCCCTACGCTCTCTCTCTCTCTCTCTCTCTCTCTCTCCTCCCTACGCTCTCTCTCTCTCTCTCTCTCTCTCTCTCTCTCTCTCTCTCTCTCTCCTCCCTACGCACACGCGCGCACACACACACGGACCGTTACAAACGTTTAAATGTCTGCTCTATTCTTCTATTGTGGTTTCTCTCTCGATTCGCACGGCATCGGCCAGACTGCATTGGTACAATGTGTTTCCAGAGCCACCGCTTGGAGTTGGAGTCCCTCAGCTCCTGTTTGGTGCCTCTGATGCAAGCAGTCACATTGTTAGTGTCACACTGTTTCCGCACCTTGGGTCGACAGATAGCAGTTGAATACATACATATATGACCCATTGCCATAAACTATGATAGAAATAGGCAAACATGTTGCTGTAAACGTCCAGAAGCAGCAACTCTTCTCATTGTATTCATCTTGTACCTTGCGGTGCCGAGGGAAGGATAAACAGCAGGAGAGTAATTTGTCCGTTTATGGACTTCATATATCGAGGTTCCCATGGGCTCGGTTATTTCCCCTGTCCATTGTTTACACCATGGGCCTGTTTTGGTCCCATTTGGTCTGCATATGATTACATGTTGAGGTATAGTGTTAGCCGTTAACGATCACTGAAGAGCACCCATGGACATGTCCGGAGTGCAATGAAGATACCCCTACTGATAACTGATAACTGATCACAGAAGATCCCCGGGAGTGAGCAGTGTGGCGCTTCATCAGGCTGCCCCTAGTACCATCAGCAAGAACATTATCTTGTGGCTAGTGAAGGTCACGGGGTACGTGTGCGGATGTCATGAATGTAATGATATTGAATCTGAAATTCATACCCATAGAAACATCAATTCAGATATAGGGGATCAATAGTGCAAAGTACACTACTAATAATTTAATCCACACATCGAGGAGCTGTAATATTCTGAAGAATGAAAGTGTGTATCACTATGAAAACCACAACTGCTTGAAAGACATGGTTATATAATATACCTAATTTGTAATAACAAAAACTTTTGTTGTTTTATGTCCTTTATAGGACGTCGCAGTCAACTCCATAATTTAGTCTGTGGTTTGTCACCGTCTCAATCCATCCAGCATCATTTCTCTTGGTTTGCCTTTGCTTCTCTTCCCCTCGATCTTTCCAGTTGCCACGATGTTGCCTCTCTTCTCATCACATGACCAAAGAACGCTGTGTGTCTTTTTATTGTATGTATATATATATATATATATATATATATATATATATATATATATATATATATATATATATATATATATATATGTTCTAGTTTCTATATAATGTTCTAGTTTTGTTAGCCTCTTTCAGGCAGTCGTTGTTAGTTACTTTGGCAGTCCAAGGAATTCGCAACATTCGTCTCAGGAACCACATCTCTGTTGCTTCCAAGTTCTTCCTAATTTGTTCATTCACATTCCAAGATTCACTGCCATACAGAAATACGATTCTGTATAGCATTTTAGCACTCTCTTACATTAAGTGATAGTGACATTGCATAGGATACTCTTCTGTTTTCTGAATCGCAGCATTTGCTTACCCTATTCTGCTCTTAAATTTTGTTGTGCATCTTCCATCTGATGTTATAAATACCCCTAGGTATTTAAAATTATCCACCTGGTTAAGAATTTTGCTTTTTATCTCTATTTTACATTTTGTTGTCACCTTGTTCTTTGATATCACCATTGTTACTGTTTTCTGGATATTCAATGAGAGCCCTTTAAAAAAAAATTATTTTTGCACTCTGTTACTACAATATCCAACAATTGTGAAATGTATTTTGTCATGAAGTCTTGGGAAAATAGTGTCGTCATTTCCTCTTGCCTTCCACATCCACATGAGGGTTTGTTACCCCAGCCTTTGACAACCATTTCTGACTGTCAAGACAAGTGAGTGCCCTAATCTGCTCAGCTGCAGAATTGTCCACTTATCCCGGTGGATACTCGGTGATTTTTCCATCCTCTACCGCTAGGAGATGCAGTTGGGATTTTCCCTTCCTAAAGTTCTGGTCTATTAAGGCCAAGTACTCCAGTACTTTTAGAAATAACAATAGTCACCATATATCCCAGTTATAACACATACGGGTAAACGGGAACTTATTATTATAAGTACAGTACAATGATAAATGAATGCATATAGATCATGGTTTCTAGTCAAATGAGGAAAGAAGAATGAAGCAGATATCAGCGAACACAGCAGGCTCATATTTTGCCACGATCTAGACAAATCGGTCGTGTTTATGACCTGGCGTGGCTTCACCAAAGAAGCAAACATGTTCCCACACCCTCAGCTAGATTAGATACTCGTCATTCCTTTGTGTATGCAGGGGCGCCCTCTTGTTTTTGTGTGACGCGTATGTGTATTAGTGCAGATCTGCATAAATGTGTACCGCCGGCCATTGTGCCGTGTGTGCTTAGTCTAGAGCAGTGATTGATGACGGCAGCTGATGCCAAGGGGCTCTACACCACAGATTCTCAAACCAAATTCATTTGTCAGCCACTAAAGTAGCACGAAGATTGGTGTTCGCTGTATGGAAGTGCGCAGAAATGCGCATCATTATCAACGCCGCCCACCGCATGGCGTTCGTTTGTCTCCACAGATCACGGTCGTTGGTTTTATGGATCAGTTCTGTTGAAGAAACCTTCTTAAGCCATCAGCATAATTTTTCTTGGTCTGTCTCTTTCAGTCCTATCGATCGAACAGACAAATTTTATTTTCAAAGGGTCACAAATTGGACACATTTGGGCTTTCCGATCACTCATCTTTCGTACATCGGTTACCTATTGTGCATGTTACATGTATCATACTGGTCTCCAAATTCAGCCCAGGCTTTGTGCTATGGAGAGGTATCAGTATTTTACAGACTATCGTCGGCCAAGAGGGCATGGTGCCAGTATATTACATTCATATTTTAAAAAAAAACATTGTGAAATTAATGCTGTGAACATAAACAATGCTTATTACCATGTTATGAGACAGGCACACAGACACTCACACATACATACATATTTATACTAATACAGTAGACACATTCATACATACCATCATTTACACGGTGTTTTCCAGCGCCATCATAACATGACTGACGAACATTGTTTTTCTTCTGTCTTATGGTTGTTTAGTTAGTCACATGTTCTAACTTCACTGCGACGGGTCGTCCCCATTATGCTCCGTTCCTATGCCAGTGAATATAACACAAAATGCTCCTCACTGGGAGCCTCTCAGAGGTGTTTCCAAGGCACCAGGGCCAGGTTCTATACTGGCCAAGTATTTTATATATAGTAAGACGTGTTAGTACACACACACACACACACACACACACGCTAACACAGTCCTGCTCGTGCGTCATGGGCAACAGGATCCTTCCGACGTCGGAGAGTATCTGCCTGCACGGCGGGGAACCACCAGTCTGCACACCAATAAACCAGACATGGAACAACGGATACTCACGCAAACCTCAGTCCGGTGTGACATCACATTGATGTTGGACAACAGGATGTCTTCATCCAACATACAGGACTTCACGCTGGAGTTCACAGCCAGCGAACGCAAGCAAGCAAGCTCCTCACTGCCTTATGTGAACAATTGAATAGACAGGGGTATCGGCAAGCCAACATCCCCCACGGGTACACAATGTATAATGCCGCCGCCAGAATGCCAACGTAAAAGTCCTCCACGAAAAATACAGTTTATCGTCGATGGATTCGGCAGTCACTAGAAAGATTTCATTGACCCGGGTTTTATCCCATATGGCTCTGTCTCTTTTTGTAGGGCGACCCGCCGAATGCGCCCCACAAAGTATAAATTCCGTAGCTCCAGCGACGAGTCCCTGGAGTCTCCTGAAAAATGCACTCGTGAACCGAAAAGGCAAACCAGTCAGTTCAGCAACAGCCGGCCGCCATCGTTCCAAACATGCAGTTCACGCTACAGACAACCGCGCACAGATGTAAAAGCATGCCACGAAATATTCACAGCTCACAGTGTCGCGCCACGCACTCACTCAGTAGCAGGGCGACGGAACCATGCACTACCAGTCCAACATGAGAAAAATGCGAATGCAAACCGTAGCCACAAGCGTAAACACCCCAGAGACATTAACAGTTTAAATGCTTATCCGCCACGTAGGCGACCGGAATGGATTGTAGATTAAGCCTCAGCCCAAGCCTCATTTGTCGCCTCTCACGACATGCATGGAAGGCAACCGTGTTCTTATAGTTGTTTATACTATTCTACTTTCATCGTCCTTTTCCGGGCACTAGTTATCAGTTACTCTGGCAGTAAGTATTCGCAGCATTCACACAAGGCATAGTTACGGTAATTAAATCATATGTTTGAACGGAGGTCTCCGTGGCCGAATGAATTAGAACACCCATTCTTACACATCTGGTGTGCTGATCTCGAGGTAGCGGGTTCAAATGTGTCAGTTGGACTAAAATGTTGACTTCTCGCCCTTGACTTTGGGACGTAAATTACAAGTACCTCTGAAGTCGGAGTGGGTTCGCCTAAGAGACAGGGACACTAGTAATAGGGAAAACTAACTCACGTGCAAAATGCAGTCCGTTGCTACTGGAAGTGTGTATGGTCTACGCTTGAGTTCAAGGTGAAAGGCCTCTTGAGTTTCCTAGGAAGAGCTACCGAGGTCTGTGAACCACAGTTTGAGAATCGTGTCAGTACTAATAATAGATGTTTAGGTCGTGGAGGAAATGAGGCCAGAGAAAGTATGTTGTGATTAGATTTAATGTACTGTGCAACTCATTGGCGAAAACTGCCGTGAGCTATTTGAACCCGCCATGTGAATAATACCGTATTGGAAAGGGCTGGGAAAATGGGAGATTCGGGATGGGAGCATTGCAATAGCTTTATGAATTTATGCTCTCTCTCTCTCTCTCTCTCTCTCTCTCTCTCTCTCTCTCAAACATTCGTCTTGACACTGTCTCCCATATACCGTTGCTATGTTTTGAACCTCCCCCATTAACAATAATTTCTGACCATCGGGGCATATCATGGTCACACACTGTTCGGGTGCATGGTTCTTCACTATCCCTCCAAACCTCGCTTATCGCATTTTTGTCTTTTGCCGGACGCGCGCGCGCGCGTACACACACATACACACACACACACACACACACATATATATATATATCTATATATATATATATATATATATATATATATATATATATATATATATATATATATATATATATCCCTAGAATATAATTATACGCATGCCAACATTAATCTATGTGCCGTTCTCATTTAAGAAAGAGAGAGAGAGAGAGAGAGAGAGAGAGAGAGAGAGAGAGAGAGAGAGAGAGAGAGAGAGAGAGAGAGAGAGAGAGAGAGCAGTTCCTAGATCGTTATTTCACTTCATAATGCAATACTTCCGACTAGCCTACTGGACTGCAAGCTTTCCCGGGTAAACGGCAGACGACGAGGTCCTGTACGCACGTTCAACATCATTTGTATTTAAAAATTGTAAAGAGTAACTTCTTACCGACCACGTCTCTAGCAAAATATACAAATTAGAATAGCTACCAATAACATCAGAAAGCTGCGGTGGCGAAATGGCTGGGACCCTTGCCTGCTGGCTCTGTGATCGAGGTGTATTTTTAATATTGACTGTGTACAGGTACCAAGAAGTATCATGGAAAATTAATGCAGCCGGTGTGATGTTGACCGCATCACCTATCGAATGGCGATTGGTTTGTAAACATATCCGCTGGCACTATATTTCCATACGTTTAAAAGAGTTCTGAACATTTTTGTTTTAAATACTTACCCACAGCATAATACTTATAGAGTAGTTTATCAGGCTCTGTTTTAATTTGAAGGCAACAGGTTCGAGTTCCAGTGTAGCCACACCACAGCTTCAATTCCTATACTGCTGTGTCGTGTCCTCTGATCTCTACTTCTTTCCTCTACTTCTAGAGTGCTGGGTGCTGTGAATTTATTTCTTACTCTAATGTAACCAGTTGTGCTGTATGACTCTGAAACCTGGAGTACAACGAAAAGAGACGAAGCCTTGTTACAAACCTTTGAGAACAAAGTTTTAAGACCTTGGACCTATTAGGGATACACAAAGTGGAGAATGGAAAAGAAGAAGTAACAAAGACATTTATGATCTGTTTAAATCCCCGCTAATCACTGGTATCATGAAGGCTAATAGACTACAATGGCCGGGGCATATAGAAAGAATGGAAGATAATAGGGAAACAAAACTCGCTTACACTCAGGAAATAAATGACCGTAGACCCCGAGGTAGACCAAGAAGGCGGTGGAGAGATAATACATGTACAGACCTACAAGCACTTGGAATTAACGACTGGCAGGAGAAGGTCAACCAGAGAGGCGAATGGAGACGGATTGTATCTGCAGCAAAGAACCTCAATGGCTCGGAACGCTAAAGAAGAAGAAGAAGTATAACCTGCGTTGAAAAGACAAACTGAAAAAAACGCACTACTGGCGTCAGATGACGGGATCTCAAGGCGCAAATAAAACTGCTTCTCTGCAAAGGAGCACATCATAATCCGCGTTCTTTTCTTTAGAAGGAACGAAGTAGAGCTACCGGATGTACATTTCTGTCTTTTTAAATCTTAACATACTAGCCCAGGGACTTTTCTGCGTGTTCCTTGCTAACGCTGTATGCCTTGGCGTATTTTTAATATTGAGGCTGTTACTGAGAATAAAATATTTTATATGCCTTCAAACGTGAACACATCCATCCTTTTTTAAACATTACAACCACAGCATAACGTTGTTGGGCAACAGGTAACGAGCGCATTTGGAATGTCTTCACAACTTCGCCCTTTAACCTCACGAAGTTTGAAAACAAACTTTTATTCCGTTACTTTTATGTCTGCTTGATTCCACGACTCTGGTGATCGAGTGAAATGGCGAATCATGACCGCCCACGCTTTCCGGCATGGCACATGATTGATTGATTGATTGATTATAGATTCTTAAATCTATTTTCCTTTTTGCCAATATGTTTTACGGTTCATTCATTCAGTAGCATGTCCTTTGCAGAACCTCGCTCCCATAACAATATTCTGGAAAACCTCTCGATCATAAGCAAGATGTCCCGCGTCCGATACATCCATCTGGAGATCATCTGCCTCATGCTTCACCCCGTAAAACTACAAAAAAATTAGATTTTTAAGAGCATGCATCTTTCCCATTGCACCATACGCCTGTGAGACCCGGACACTTACTGAACAAGTTGAACAATGCATAAATGCCTTTGAATATATTTGTTATAAACGAGTTCAAAGAATATCTTGGATAAAGAAAAGAACAAATGAATCCATACCTCAAGAGCTGAATACTGAAGGTTGGATATTAACGACGATAAAACAAAGAAAATTGAAATATTTTGGTCACTTGAAACGTCATGAAAGTTTGGAGAGAACAATGATGGAGGGGTATTTGCCTGGGAAGAGACGAAGAGGAAGGCCAAAGAGAAGATGAGTTTTTAATATCGCCATGCTGTAGATTATTTCCTCCCACTCACTACGAGACTGGTCTTTTGTGGCTATGTCATTGACATTCTGGGAGTGATAGCAAGTCTGGGAGTGTAGTGGTTTTAGCAGTTGTTGACTTCATCTGAGTGGCTGAAGAGGTTAGGAAGGAGTTCTCACCCCATCTCTTAAAATTAAGATGTTTTTGTAAGTGATGTTTTTGGGATGCGCACTTTCACAGCTCCTTAGTTGGATCGCTGCAGCTCTCTTCCAACGGAAAGTAGTTTTTAGATGTGGCAGTTGGACTTCGGAACCAACAACAATATATCCTGGCCTACCACAGGGATCACCATTATCTCCGGTACTGTTCAACGCCTACACAGTGAGAATCACCAGTGAGCAGATCACTGGACCTGGCAGGACATTGTCATATGCCGATGATGTTTTAGTGTATCGTCAGGGTAAGGATAGAGAGGAGGTTGCTGTGGAACTACAAACCGAACTCAATCGCATAAGTACTTGGTGTGATGAAGCTGGGGCAATGGTCAACCCAACAAAGGCAACAGTGACTTGGTTCTCGTTGAATAATCATATTGTCAACAATCCAACACCAACTGTAATGCTGTGTTCAGAGACGGTGGAAAGAACGCAGGCAATGAATTACCTGGGGATACGGTTTGATCGAAGCCTTGCTTATAATGTGCACATAGACCAGGTGATAACAAAGGCCAAGCGGGGTTTGGCAGCGATGCGGGTGATGGCGGCAGCAAACTGTGAGCAGCGCCATCTATGTCTTCTGTACGAGGGGCTGGTCATGTCTGTTTTGGAGTATGCAATGGCAATCCTGACTGTCAGCCATAAGCAGATAGAAAGGATGGAAAGGATACAGAATGAAGCTATGCGCATTATTCTTGGATGTACAAGAGATACAGCATGCAGGGCGATGCGCTACCTTCTTGATTTTCCAACCATTGAAGAGAGAATGCAAGTTTGCAGGGCACGTGCCTACCTCAGAATTAACGCAAACACACAGCATCCACTGCATAGTGAAATTAGGAAGGTGAAGGGCAGCAGGTTAAAAAGAGGACGGTCGTGGATGGGTCAAGCCGAGGACATTCTTCAACAGGTGTGTTCACTTGAGGACTTAGAACCTGGCGAGGAGTGGGTGCAAGTGCCAACAGACTTCTGCACATCCTTTTCAGTTTGCATCCAACTAGATAGAAAATGCAGACAAGAAAATCCGGCTGCTGTTGAGGCTGAAGTACAAGCGTTGATTTTCGAGAATTCGCTAGACAGTGACGCGGTCATCTACACAGATGGGTCGGTCGTCCGACATGTGAGAAGCTCATGGGCCTTTACAGCTCGGGCCGGAGGGAGAATTGTGAAGGAGGACTCTGGTGCTTTCACTGAAACCACAAGTAGCCTGACCATGGAAGTCATGGCAGTAAGTAAAGCAATAACATGGCTCGAGACACAGACATTCACTAGGGCTTGTTTCCTTAGCGACTCAATGAACATGATCAAGAGGATAGAGGAGGGGTCGATCCGAAGAGAATGGTTGCTGCCTCTGAAGCGGTCTCGGCTGGCAAAGATTAGTTTCATCTTCGTGCCAGGGCATGCGGGAGTACAAGGAAATGAGCGGGCTGACAAGCTCGCAGGTGAGGCTACTGTGGAGGGCGGACGCGCCATGGACCAGGCTGACATTCTGAATGCTCTACGAGAAGTGAGACTTTTGCAAGAACCAAGTGATGACTGTGAATCTACAACAATGGCCAGACTGCGAGAGCAGCAAATTAAAAGAGGGGTGGCCAAACAAGAACACTACGCAGGAAGCCAAAGAAGATTGATAAACCAACACAGAACTGGCGTCGTTAGCCGCTACACGCTGCGGGATTTGCTGAGGAGGGGATCCGAGCACTTATGGACTGAATGGTCCGATGTGCAACGAGGATGATCTGTCGACTAACTAACTGACTAACTTTCACAGCTGTGCCAGTGACACAGAGGCACCTTTCCGGTCACCGGTCACAATGTGCCTGTAAGAGACACACACACACTAGAAATAGAATTCAGACACCAAACTACCCATAGAGTGTATTACCTCTCGTCTTTGTTTTACAGAGTAGACCCCGAAACTGGAAAGTCTAAATACATAGTTGGGGCCACCGCACGTCTAGACTCTTTGACGACGGCTTCTTCTTCTTCTTCTTCTTCTTCTTCTTCTTCTTCTTCTTCTTCTTCTTCTTCTTCTTCTTCTTCTTCTTCTGCTTCTTCTTCCATGTATTTGTAGTCGCCATGTCTTTTGTCCTGTGGGTTCCAGAGGAACGACCGTGTAGTTAGACTAGCAGTAGGCTTTCCCAACGATTGTCTTATTCAGCGACAGAGTCATTTCCTCATGTCGTGTGTCACTGGCGGTTAATTTTATTGAATGGGAAATTACATAAATAAATTTCACAGGTATTGATGTGCTCTCATAGAAGTAGAGGACATCAGTAGATATTTTAAGGACACACTAGACAATATAAAAGTAGAGTTCTAATGAACCACACAGGGATTCGAACCCGCTGCTTCCAAACAGCGACAATGCCTCGCTGACGGAGCAAGTGTACTTTGACGCAGTACGCACTAGACGCGTAAACAAGTGTCTTCATTAGCCAAACAGACAAGTGTGCTAGCTACTGCAATCCTGCTGCTCCCGTTTTATTGTGTGCACAGGACAGTGAGAGTGTACCCGGAAACACCGGCTAATTATGTGAGTATTGAAGTCCCGGTTTATGATCAAGCCACTTGTCTGGGCTGTCATATCCGCCACATGTCTGGTGTCAACAGGTTTGTTAGGTTAAACAAATTGGGGATCTCTTTCGTGAAGTGGTTAAGCCGCCTGCCTTGCATGTCGAAGGTTATGGGTTCGATTCCGGACTTCGTCGTTCGGTTTAAGAGTGCAGTTTTCTTGGAGACTCATGGGAGGCGTCGTTGGAGCTTCGAAGTTCCTGTTTGTTCGACGCTTTCAGCAGGCCAAGCCATATGGGTTACATCCGGTGCAATTTTTTTGTGCGCTTTGAACTCAAGCGTAGTCCATACAACCACTTCTAATAGTGCTGGACTGATTTTGCGTGTGTATTAGCTTTCCGTATTAACAGTGTCCCTCGCCATCAGGCGAAACCACTCCGACTTCAGAGGTACTTGTAGTTTACGCCTCCAAGTCAAGGACGATAGGTCAACATTTTCGTCCAACTGTCCGGAGTATGGGTTCAACACCTTACCTCGGCATCAGCACATCGGATGTTTAAGAACAACCGTTCTTATCCATTCTGTCATGCTGACCTACACCCGGTGCAATGAAGGCGATACTTTCGCCTTTTAACCATTTGAAAAACAAACAAAAAATTCTTTATTCTTATCCATAGGGACACGAAGTAATTTCGTTTTCACAGTAACTGTCTTCTTCTTTTCCTCATTTACCATTCTGCATTGTCACTGTTTGTCTTGATTTCTGATTGGTGACTGTATAGTCCTTATAATCCATCTTGATTGAAAGTTGGGTATTAAAATATTCTTGCGTTTCTTAATATTAAGTATACTACATCGCCGTCACAAGGATCTGTTCATTACCAAATTGTGTACCATCTAGTTTAGTATGTGCGTGTTCTGTCGAAGTACCGAGTAAACCTCACATCGAACAGACCCGAAGCTGTCTCGGCTGACGCAACTTGAGATAATGATGACGCAACTGTAGATAAGGAATGTAAGCAAGAAGCGTGTTGATTTCCCCGTCAACAAGATTGCATTTTAAAATATCTGTTCTACTGATTTATAATGGAAACTTTCTCAGAGTTTAACTTTCATACCGGGAATTCCATTGTGTTACTTATGGAATGAAATTCTCGACTACTCACGGAGACCACGTACAGGAAACCACGTTTAGGACTGACTGCTGAAGGAGAATTGTTATTGTGTTTTTGCTTGTTTGCGTTAGCTCGCTTTGAACGCAAGCGTAGTTCATACACACTACTAGTAGTGCTGGACTGAATTTTGAGTGTGTATTAGCTTCCCCTATTAACAATGTCCCTCCCCATCAGGAAAACCCACTTCGACTTCAGAAGTACTTGTAATTTACGTCCCCAAGTCAAGGACGGTAAGTTATTTTAGTCCAACTGCCCGATGTATGGGTTGAACCCTTTACCTCAGCATCAGCACACCGGATATTTAAGATTACAGTTCTTATCCATTCGACCAAGCTAACCTTCAAGGTTAATTATAATTCGGATTGTCTTGGGAACGACTGATAGCGACTGAAGTGAAGTGTGGACAAGCGTGTAAGGATGTTGGGATGCAGACTTTTAATGAGCTGAAGAGAGTTGCTGAGAATAGGAGGCAGTTGAGGGACATACATGATCAGACGCTGTCAATGCATTGACCTAATTGATGAATCAGTGGACGAATGTTTAGTAAAATACGTTGTTAATTGCATATCCTTTACAGGGCGTTGCAGTCAACCTCGCCAATTTTTGACTGTTTGTGATTTCTTGTTCATGGCAGGTTTACGTTCAGTAGTTTGCCATTGCCGGTCTCTCTGGCCGAGGGGTTAAACGACTTTCTCCGTAATCCAGTTTATCCACATAGGGTCTCGCAGCGCGGCGAGAATTGGTAGCAATTCTCGTCGCTTTGGTGACTTAGGGATAAGTGAGCCGGCCGCTCAGAAAGCAATGGCAAACTACTGAGCGTAATCTTGCCAAGAAATCAACAACAGCGGTAAGATGCTGGTGTTGACAGCGATGTCCTGTAAAGGTTATGCGGAAAAAAAGTTTGCCATTGCTTTCTAAACCACCGGAACTCATACCATTGTATGAAAACCAACGCAAAACTGTATACTAACAAATTGCCCGCAGCCTGTTTTGAATTCGGTATGCGATATTGAGAATTGCATTCTAACCCCCTCGCCACAGCGGTGGCTTAGTAACAGAACAATTTACTACAATGAAACATCCGTGCTATGTGCAGTTTGGTGTATTCAAAAAATAGCATCCGTGTTTCGCATTACTTGGTGACATTCTCTTAAATGTCATATCCTTGAAAGCTGTTTGTTTGCTCTTTCTTTCTTTCTTTCTTTCTTTCTTTCTGTCTGTCTGTCTTTCTTTCTTTCTTTCTTTCTTTCTTTCTTTCTTTCTTTCTTTCTTTCTTTCTTTCTTTCTTTTCTTTTCTTAAGCAGTGAAGAATACTTTTACAACAGATACTGACGTTGGAACTTGACATGTCATGCCTTCACATAACCAGGCCATGACATACTGATGTCAGGTGACTATTTCCGTCCTCCCTCACCACCTGTTCTCCCAGACATCTCCCAGAAACTTGTGACAGTTATCTGGTGCATTTTGTTTTACGTTGTGTCAACCACAGGGCGGTACTAATAAAAGTAAAAGTAAAGGACCCTTTTACTCGCCTTGAGGTCTCTTTGGTATAAGGCGATAATCCTTTATCATCATAGACCAGTCGGCTCTCGATGGGTGATCACCGTTAACCACTCCGGTCGCCTTTACTTCCTGCGAAATTTCACGGTATCTTGTTTAGGCTGGTCGACCTAGGACTCGACTAAGTAAAGTTTTAGTAAAAAATGGCTTCATGGGATTTCACATGTATAACCACAATCTTCTTCTCCTCAATCTTCTGCGATTAGCCATTTTCCATTTGTCTGTTCTAGCATGGGCCACAAACTGGATGGATCGCTTTAGGCCTTCTCTCTGTTGAGATTCTCTCTCTCTCTCTCTCTCTCTCTCTCTCTCTCTCTCTCTCTCTCTCTCTCTCTCTCTCTCTCTCTCTCTCTCTCTCTCTCTCTCTCTCTCTCTCTCTCTCTCTCTCTCTCTCTCTCTCCCCCCTTCCTTTTTTTGGGGGTTTTTCTATCTCTCGCCAATATTTTCCCTCAAAGGGTTACTCCAGTCGCAAGATAATTTCCATGAGTTCAGCGAAGTCAGGTCAGGGCAGTCAGTCTTTGTAGGACATGCTTATGGGTTTGCTTAAGGGCTCCACATTTACAAGAAGCAGGATCAGTAATCACCAGACCAGCAGGCAATTGTGCACGTACTAGTAAGAGGCAATAATCTTGTTAGCGCTGAAGATAAAAACCCAGACCACTGGTTTTGGTAAACAAGCGCATAAATAACTAGCAGCAGTTTTAATATTTTTGCTTTATATGCCTCTGCATGAAGAGACGCCAGAAGCATACAATTATGTGTGTGTGTGTGAGAGAGAGAGAGAGAGAGAGAGAGAGAGAGAGAGAGAGAGAGCCATGCAGTCTGACCTATCATTGTAATCTAAGGTACATAGCCACGAAACATAGACTCGCAGATAATCACAACAGCAGTCATAAAAAGGGTAGAGATTATGGTCGTATATTTTGATACGCATGTTACACATCTAAGAAAAAAGTAGCACGGAGGAATATTAACACACCTGTCTAATGATAATGATGGAATAAACATGAATAGAATTGATTCAGTATACCAAGGATCGAGATAAATAGAGAGACATGAACGCTAACGCCACTTCGCAAGCACATGATGATAATGTTATATAGAAAACTGAAATACGCTTGGTCATATTTAAATGTCACAGAAGTTTGGTAAGAACCGTAAATGAAGGCAGATTATTTTTTTTTTGGGGGGGGGGGGGGGTGTTGATCGAGCAGGACGAAGACGGACGCGGGCACGACAATGCATGAGACGCGCTTGGGATGGGGGAGCAAGGATTGGAGAAACTTTGCGGCGGGCCGTGGTGAGAGCAACGTTCTGCAAATGGCGTGCTATGATGATGATGACATAGACTGGAGGAGTAGCTGGTCGAGAAATGTGGACGTTGTGTTGTGACGCCAGTTCGAGACTTGGGTCTTGCGAACGACTATTGTAACATTGGAAAGTATGCTGTAACATTGGAACGTGCATTGTAACATTGGGACGTCTATTGTAACATTTGGACGTGTGTTGTAACATTTGAACCTCTGCTGTAATATTGGAAAGTCTGCTGTATCATGGGTAAGAAATCACATATCCGCGTGTTGCAGACTTAATATGGACACTTCACTAGCAACGCTCGACAATGGAGCTGCAACTACTCATCCGGGGAATACTAGCACTTGTATTAACCGGTATAATAATTATCTACATATAGACTGCTAATCAGATATCCGGGTGTTCCAAACTGATGAACCATTGTATGGAAAATACCGACACCGGACATAAACATTACACCGCTGAAGGTACAAGAAAAGGTGGCTACTAAAGCATACACTTTAGGGCGCTACACGATTAGTCATAACAGCCACGTTTTTAACTTTTGCATCTGATGAAGTAGACTAAGCACTTTCTTAAAGAAAGTGAACGGTTTTCTATGTTTGGTACAAGATTGTATCACGTTTATAGTTTTCATATATTGCATTTTTTAAAACAATATATAATGATTTTAATAATGGTTATAACGGGGAATGGAAAAAGTATAACTAATTCAAGGGAAACAATAAATTGTTGAACGGTCATGATGAGTGACCTCCCACCATTTAGTGCAGTGCTTTGAAATGTCGGCCTGAAATACAGGCTTCCCTCCTAATTTAATGGGTTTGTTTATGTATGCAGCTTCACCGAGTCTCGATAGCAAATAACAAACCTTGCTTGGAAATTAATCTCCCAAAATAGCTGTATACATTCCGTGCTCCTCTAATACAGGTATATATTTTATCATGTGATTAACTTTTCTGTAATCTAAATAATCCGCAGGTCTATAGGAGCTATTATTGGAGGTGTCCCCTCCTTGAAAAAGCTCCAAGGAGCCAGCAACGATGACTGGGTGGACAGGCTTAACCATGTTTGGACCGTGTTTCTCCTGGCGTTGTTTCGCTATCGTGGTCAGCACAGGGCAGTTCGTCGGAGACCCCATCCATTGCTGGTGTCCCAGCCGAGTTCACTGGGGCATACGTTGACTACGCCAAAAGCTACTGCTGGATCAAGAACACGTACTACATTCCCATGGATACACCCATCCCCATCGACCACGCCAGCCGAGAATCCGAAGAGTTGACCTACTACCAGTGGGTGCCCTTGATACTCTTGTTCATGGTACGTTACTGCTCTTGTTTGTTATGTCCCTTATTTGTTTAATCTTAAATGAGCTGCGTTATTTCTCTGTCATTACACTTCTATACAGAACTCAAGTAATTTAATGCAGCTTTACAGAGCACATTCACGGCAAACACAGGGCGTTGCTGTGACTAGCCATTATCAGCAAACAAATACATACACAAAATCACAACAAATAATCAAGGGGAAGACAATACAGTGACTCCATTATGGCATAAGAAAGAGATAAGAACAAAGAAAATTTAAAAAAAAATTTTTGAAAAAATATGTGCAACTAATTAAGAATCCCAAGCTGTGATACTATAGTGTCTTCTCCGGTGATTATATATCTTGTGTTTTGTGTATGTATTTGTTTGCTGATGAATTCTAGTTGCCACAATGTCCTGTGTTTTCCATAATTTTGTTCAGGAAAGCTGCTTTACTTTGTGTTATTTTATGTTGTAAAGGGCATGCGACATTTGAAAGTTGACAGTGACCACTAAAGAACAAATTCTAAGCTGTACAGAAACATTCTTAATATTTTTTTTTGGAGGTGTTATATCCTTTACAGGACATCGCTGTCAACATCAGCATCTTTCAGCTGATTGTTGATTTCTTGGCAAGATTACGCTTAGTGGTATTCTTTATATGCCTTGGATAAAAAGAAAAAATACCGACATTCTACATGCTCTCTCGATCTAGGAAAAACTATTTCATAAGCAGCATTATGTTTCAGAAACTGACAACTTTGGTTGTAGTAAACTTGGCATTGGTTTAGAAAAAAACAATGACGGAAGACACGTTTCCAGGTATTCTAGACAGTCGTCAACCAACCCATAAGAGAAGTAATGGCTACAGCTGGATATACAAAATTGAAAACAGGCAGGTTTGTGTGACTTCTACGGGAAAAAATGAGATATAATAAATAAAAACAGTGTACATACCTTACATAGCGTAACCTCTTCGTGGCTTAGAGGTTATGACTTTTCTCCGTAATCTCGTATACTCTCGTCAGGTAACGTGATGACGGTTCAAATCAGCAGTGGTTCGAATCGCATCGGTAACTTACGGGGTATGTGAGACGGCCGCTCAGAAAGCAATGGCAAACTACTGAGCGTAATCTTGCCAAGAGATCAACATATAGCTGAAAGATGCTGGTGTTGACAGCTAAGTGCTGTAAAAAGGATATGCTAAAAAAAAAAAAAATACCTTACATAGAACGTAAATCTGGCTAATGAAAATCACGTTGCAAAAACAAGTTATAACAATAATAATAAAAATAAGATACAAATAATATATTTAAAAAAACAAAAACAATAATGTTTCAATCTGAATGATTACATTACAGACAGATGTAAAGAAAACATGAAATTGCCATTGCACATGCCAATTTCTAGGAAGACTGCGCAGAAGTTCAGTTGTGAAAGATGCTAAATAAGAACATGCCATGGCAAAGATATGCTTACAATTAGATATGGATATATAGAGGGAAGTCAGTGGAGTTTTACAATGTCATCTACGGCAAAAGTGGACATATGACGATAAAGATATTGGGCGTGAAAATGCATGAGGCAGGGGCACTGGGGAAAGATGGAGTCTGTCCTGCGGGCCATGATGAAGCAATGTTGTACACAGGATCTGCGGAATGATGATGATAATAATGGTTGTAACGGAGTTTCCTCATTTTGTTTAAAAAATAGACGTATTTATATTGGGGGGGGGGGGGGGGAGAATTAAGATTATCTCAAGATTGCGTTAATACAAGAACCGATTACTTGATATTGTTTTTCCCTCCATACTTTAGAGTTCTGTACTTCTCACCCTTCTGAAATTCGCTTTATAACGTAAGTAGACCCGCAAATCACGTTTTATGTAGACGCCTAGACTTGTTCTAGTATGTGTTATTAAATTTAGCATCCATGTTTATGTACACTATGTAGGGGCGGAAAAGGGGGGGGGGGGATTTATAGGGAGGAAATGCGAAAGCGGGGAATGGCATTCTGGACATATCGTGACAAGGTGCATGGGCCGAGAAAGGTTGAGAACCACTGATAGACACCATTCAGTTTGCTTATATTACAAACGCATTGAGTTTGAGAGAACTTATATATCTTGTGTCAGCACATGTTAGTTTCCAGACCCCTGTCGTTAAGCGAATCGTTGCCCTTTCGCTTGTGTGTTTGTGTGTGGGTGGGTGGGAATGTGTGTGGGTGGAAAGGGGGGGGGGTGTAATATTACAAGTTAGTTTCATGTCTTTTACGTGGCATCACAACCAACCTCCAGCATTTCTTAACTGATATTCTAGACAATGTTTAACATTCAGTAGCTTGCCATTGTTTTCCAAACGACCGACGCTCATGCCATAGTTAATAACCAATGCCTGGCGGTCGGCCTCCAAATCGCCTTGCAAAGGACATGGTAGAGTATCACTACAAAATGACAAACATTGCATGTCATTTGCAGGATTCGGGATTTTAAAAATTGCTAGATCTATGGCACAGACGCCGACAGGGAAGCCTGTGCATGTGTGTAAATTGTCATTGACCAGCTCGATGGCTCCTTGGCGAAGGAGTTAACGACTGTCTCCGTATATCCACGTGAGGAACACAGCTGCGCGAGATTCGACAGTGGGTCGCGTTAGTTACTTACGGGGCATGTGAGCCGGTCGCTCAGAAAGCCATGGCAAACTACTGAGCGTAATCTTGCCAAGAACATCAACAGCAGCTGAAACATGATGGTGTTGACTGCAACGGCCTGTAAGGGATATGCAACTTAAAAAAAAAAAGCTGGATGGGTCATGTGGTCAAAGTCAGCCCGCCGCCGTCTTCAGAAGACATGGCCTGGAACCCAGTTAATGTTGGGTTTATCTGGGAGCCGAGGCAAATCATATAAACATTTCTGTCTGGCAGGTAAGATGGGCTTGGCCACTTAGCTTCATCGGCTGCCGTCATTCGGCGGGTGACTGTTAAATAACAAATGTCCCGTGGAGATGGACATAAAACTTAGGTGAAAGTGAAGGATGTGGGGCGGACGTTGACTTTGAGCTGGTGCCACTCAGCTCTGTTAGGTCATCGCAGGCTTACTCACGTTTAGGTCGTCGTGGCGTGGGGTTTGCAGGTGTTGAAAGAACTTGTGCTTCTTAACAGTGCTGTCTTGAAAAGGGGGGGGGGGGGGGGGGTTAGACATAGGGATGAGGGATAGAGAGAGGGAAAGACTAGTTAGTTGCATATACTTTACAGAACATAGTAGTCAACTCCAGCATTGTTTGGCTGTTTGCGATTCCTGGGCAAGATTACGTTTAGTAGTCTGCCATCACGCCGGCTTCGTGGCTTAGAGGTTATGACTTTTCTCCGTAATCTCGTATACTCTCGTCAGGTAACGTGATGACGGTTCAAATCAGCAGTGATTCGAATCGCATCGGTAACTTACGGGGTATGTGAGCCGGCCGCTCAGAAAGCAATGGCAAACTACTGAGCGTAATCTTGCCAAGAGATCAACTTACAGCTGAAAGATGCTGGTGTTGACAGCTAAGTCCTGTAAAAAGGATATGCTTAATAAAAAATATAAAAAAGTCTGCCATTGCTTTCTAAACGACCGGCACGCAATCCATTGTTTGGAAATACCAACGCAAGGCAGCCTGCTGCCAAATTTCACGCAGCTGTGTTTCGACTGCGGTATACGGGATTACGAATTGCATTTACTACAGAGCCGAGAAACTTGACATAGGGAAGTAGTGAGAGTGAGAGGAAACGAGACATGAATGAAGAGAGATGAAGTCAGAGATGGAGGGAGAGAGGGGAAAGAAGATAGAGGGATAAAGTGAGAGAGAGAGAGAGAGAACGAGACAGATGGAAAGAGAGAGAGAGATGGAAACAAGGCAGGAGTATGAAGTGTGTGTGCGTGAGAGAGAGATGAGGGAATGACGTGTGTTTGGGAGAGAGAGAGTAGGAGGGTGAACGCAGTTGTCTGAAATAAATTTGTTGATGTAATTTAACAAAACTGACACTGAACCGTTTGATAGGGTGAGAGACTTGTTGAGTAGGCCGCAAGTTATTTCCACATGTGTGTTCGGCTACATCAGTTGTTCTCAACCTTTTTTTGGCCCGTGCCCCCCTTCATCATATTTTCAGAATGTCATATCCCCCCCCCCCCCCCTTTTCGTATTTCCTACCTAAAAATTCCCCCCACCCGCCCTACTAATAATGGAAGCACATACTTAAACAAGTATGGACGTCCACATAAAACGGGGTTTGTGGGTCTACTTGCTTTATAAAATGAATTTTAGAAGGGTGAGACGTACAGGACCGTAAAGTATGAAGGAAAAAACAAGATCAAATAATCGGTTCCTGTATTAACACTATCTAGAATTAATCTTCATCCCCCCCCCCTTCTGGAAACCCCAAAATTCCTCGGGGGGGGGAATTCCCCACTGGTTGAGAACCAATGGGCTACATTGGTTAGATACAGTACACACGAGGTTAGAATGTTCCAGATGATAGAAGGGGAAAAATACACCAGGGGTGAACTTAGAACGATTTACCACATTGTTAGAAATAACCAACTTGTTTAACACCTGAAGCGGCAAGCATTGGTAAAGAAAACCATAAAAACCACAAATTTTATATCTTTAAAAGTGGTGATCCTTCATTGTTATGGGCAGTATGTATTTAAAATCTGAACCTTGGCTATTATGGTTGGTGTTTTACGGTCTTGTCTTTGAAATTTTAGGCAACCTTTGTTCAAAGTAGTTTAAATAAAGTGAGGTCATTAATTATTTTGTGCATTAATGTTGTACTTTGATTGTCGTGTTGTTTTTCAGTTTCCCTGCGAAGTTTCTTAAACCATGCTTCTTTTGCTTCATTATATAATCGTCCAATTTTTCATTGAATGTTTTCAAATCTTTCATTGTGTAATTTTAGTTGTTTCTCTTTTTCTTCATTACTTTTCCTCATTAATTTCAAGTCTTCAATCATCCATTACCCAATTGTCTCTTTTCTTCGATGTTCAGATTGTTCTTTCTCCGGCCTGTCTTGGTTTTTCAATATTTCAACCGACCATAGACATCGTTAAACAGAATTTGTGAATCACATAATATATCAAATGTGATCTTTATGTTTATGTTGAATTTGTCTTTTACCTCTTTTCATTCTTCCACATAGTTCCAATGTAATGTTTCTTGGTTTTCATTTGACCTTGGTTAACGTGGCATGTATTTTGCCTGTCGCGAAACTGTGATCTCTATTGCAGCCCTATTAATAGATTTTGATCTGCCAAGATCCATAATGACGGCCACACTTCTTTAGTCGTTCACTCCATCAGAACGCACCATTTTATAGTTTCCATAAGTATCGCCACATTAAAAACCCGTCGCCAGAGTTTGGAAGGAAGGATGCCAGTAGATTACATAGCTTAGACACTTCTGTCATTAGTTTCATCAACTCACCGTGGAGCTTCCTGATAATGTCATTCATTCATTCCCTTCAATTATAACGACAGCTCCAATTTTGGGATAAATGATGTGGTTTCCCCTTGCCCTCCACCTTTATCAGTGTTGTAACTGCTGTGATAGGCGACTGTTGGGATAATACTCGACATACCTTGTAAGCATTCTGGCTAAATAAAGATATCCATTTGTCCTGAAGAATTGCCAACCTCTATTGCGTGGAGGTCGGTTAGCGTTTCTCAAAGCTCCACTACTTTTTAAGAGGACAAACATTGGAATATTGTGTTACCCACCGTGCAAATTTACCTTTTTTTTAAATATAAAACTGCTTGTTTTGTGTTTTGTTATATAAATGCTTGTTGTGTGTCTTGTTATAACTAATTTTATATTTGTTATATAACTGCTTGTTTTGTGTTTTGTTGGCTTGACTGAAAACGGGTTGCGTTGTAACGTTAAGCGTTGTGCCCACATTATATTGTAAGAAATATATTACCCGAGTGCAAAAATCAATAGACACTTTTAGTGGCTATATCGAAAACACAGTTAACGACCAGGTCGACCACAGTTGGCCTTGTTTATCGGTGTAAAAATCTCTCACCTAGCCTTATCTATTTGCAGAAGACCGTTCACTAGTGACTACAAGAATGTCCGTGTTTATGTCTCTGCCGTTTGGTGTTAGTGAAGAGAGATAAGATAAGCATGGTTGGTAAACAGTGTGGGTTTCTTAGTCTGTGTGTGTCTCAAAGTGCTGCATTAGTGCACACCATTGTGGATGGCAAACATTTAGGTATATTTAGCTTAGCTCCTAGCTTCCGTATAGAAGATATGGAAGGAATCAACATTGGGGGACGATTAGATATGCAGATGACACAGTCTTGATTGCAGACAATGAAGAGGACATGCAACATTTAGTAGATGCAGTTGTTACACACAGTGAACAACTAGGGTTAGAAATAAATTGTAAAAAGACACAGATTATGGTCGTCACTAGGAAGAACGAAATACCACAAATGGGAATATTCTTCAACAAGTGAATAGGTAAAATTTTCTCGGAACAGTAATAACATCTGATGGGAGATGCCTTGAAGAGATTAGAACAAGAATCGCCATGGCAAAAGTAACCTTTAGCAAGATGAAAAGCATACTGACCAATAAAAAGATGTCAATTGAAACGAGAAAAAGAGTGTTGAGGTGCTACATAGAACCTGTACTTTTATATGGATGTGAAGCTTGGAAAATGAGCAGTCAAGCTGAAAAACATCTGATGGCTGCAGAAATGCGGTTTCTGAGGAAAATGCAAAGAATACCATGGACAGGCAGAAAGGCCAATGAACAAGTCCTTCAAGAAACAAATGAAGATCGTAAACTGATTAGAGACATTAGACGCAGACAGTCAAAATTTTTTGGGCATGTTATGAGAAGAAATGAATTGGAGAACTTGGTGACAACTGGTACGATTGAAGGGAACAGAACCAGGGGAAGACCTAGAAGTAAATACCTGGATGGCTTGGCCACGTGGCATGGTCGAGGCAGAAACAGGGAGCTGATCCACGACTCGGGTGATCGAGTGAGATGGCAAATCATGACCGCCCACGCTTACCGGCATGGCACATGATGGATGGATGGAGCTCCTGCGAAAACAAGAGACATATTAAACACAGACACAGCGTTGGAAACAAAGTGAGAATTATCCAAAATCAGAAACAATCAATAAATATATACAAATGAAGTAATAAAATTTAAAAAAAAAGTATTATGGGACACAAAGGACAACCGGCGTTTCGATTCTAAGAATCTTTGTCAAGGACAGGACAACACAAACAGGTACAATAACGGGAAAAAACCACAAAATAAAATTAACACAACTCCTTCGTTGTCAGGAGGGAACAGAAATGGGGTTCAAAACGGTTTAGAAGAGCGTTCTTTTGCTACAAAGTTTAAATACAGTTCGACTGCCAAAGTGCCAGATAGAATATGTGTGGCCAACGGTGTGTAAACAGTTCGATATGATTATATAGAGGGAAGACAGCATAGTTATACAGAAGCATCCACAACAATATTGATTCCAGCTGGGTGGATGCATCCCAGAGAGTTTATTAATTGGCTTTCAATTTTAAGTCTAATGGAGTTGTTAGAGAAGCAAGACTTAAATGCAGTGACACACGCATCATCGGTTCCATTGTGGTTAGAGGAATTAAACTGGTTGGGGACAGGTTTGTCAGCCTTTTGATTAATGACTCTAAGGTGTTCCCTAAAGCGGTCAGCAAGGCGTCTGCCAATTTTACCAATGCATTTCATGTCACATCGTTTGCAGATGATAACATATATTAGATTGCTGGATATGCAAGTGAAAGAATCTTTCAAGGAGAAGGTTCTAGGGGGAATGTAATCGCCGGTGTCTGAAAAACGTGTGGGGATGTCAGACAATTTTTTTTTCTTTAACGGTAACCCGAGATACGCCAAAAGAGAGTCAGATTTTAATGCATCCAATAATTTTGTTGTGTCCAGATTATAGCCACTAGTTTTGTTGTTCCCAACTTACATCCAGTAGTTTAGCTAGATACACAAAAAAAAAAAAAAAAAAAAAAGTTAATTGGCAGAATTGAGTTAAAAAAAAACAAAAAAAAAACCAAGAGTCAAATACATGCATGATCTTCCCTTCTACTTCTCTCCCATTTCCTCCAGTTACCCCAGCGAAGTGTTGGGGAACGAGGCAATGATCTTTTGTGCGCTCTTTCCAATTCACTGTTAGGTTCATAATTTCTATAAGATTGTTCTTGATCGATCACTCCATCTTTGACGCTATCACCCTTGTGATAGATGCTATCAAGGCATTCTTGTGAGGTGGCAAAACCATTTAATATGTTGCTAAGGCCGGAAGGCAGTAATAAATCATGCAACATATTGTTTGTGACTTCCGTGTTAAAATGTAATATGTTGTTCTTCATTCCACGACTGCTTTCATATCTAGGCTTCTTGTAATTCCCTCATTACTTATTCTGTCTTTCGCAGTTTCTGCCGCAGCTTTTCTAAGGCATCCATGTTGCTATGCTGTTGTGCTAGTTAGAAATCAAATACAAACATGACGTCAATATACAAGTACCAGAGAATCGATGACCAACTTGCAGTAAATTTACATGAAATCAAAGACCGTATATTTCAACAGCAGGTCGATCAGGGTCCACTGTAAGCTAGAGTATATGTCTAGTGTCCACCTTAGATGTGGGATCACAGTCCACTGTAAGCTAGAGTATATGTCTAGTGTCCACCTTCGATGTGCGATCACAGTCCACTGTAAACTAGCTTTTACGTATAGTGTCCACCTTCGTGTTTCGTGTGGACCGCTGCCTCTTCTCCAAGTGTTTTCTAAGCTAGTGTGACTTACAGTACGGTCAATTCAGTGATGCTATTTATGAGTGAGTCAGTTTTCTTGATGCTTCAATCTGGTAGAACGTCAGTATTTTGCGTGGATACAAGTAACACACATAGGTTGTAATTTTAACGACTGTGCGGTGTTTGAAAATATTGCCGGTCCAAGTTTTGTATTTACCCTCTGTAAAGTTCATGCAACATAACAGGTAAATACACAACTTGGACTGGCAATATTTTCAAACACTGCACAGTCATTAAAAATACACTCTGCATAAATATTGTACAATAAACAATGCAGACACACACATCAAGTCTACTTGTTGGCTACACACGTATGTACAATCACGTCCCGATTATGTACAGTCAAGCCAGGGAACTGAACAGGTTAGCCATATTTCTAGCACTGTTAGTATGGCTTTCAGATACAGTTAGCAGTTGACCTAGCTGAGATACATCATACTGGAGGTCGACGTGGCCTTGAGGTTTAACGCGTTTGCGCTGAAACTTTCTCTGATGACCGCGGCGTAGTGGATGCATTCTATACACGCGTCAATTAAAACTTACTTCAATGTTGACTTCTTGTCCTGGACTTAGGGACATAAATTACAAGTACCTCAGAAGACTGCGCATTTAGTCTTGTGCACTCACTAGCAGTAGCAACTACTAGAAGTAGTGTGCACTACGCTCGAGTTCTTCTTCTTCTTCTTCTTCTTCTTCTTCTTCTTCTTCTTCTTCTTCTTCTTCTTCTTCTTCTTCTTCTTCTTCTTCTTCTTCCGGATTTTAAAAAATTCAGATGTAATTGCGCTGTGCCAAGTTTATTTGCGCCCTTAGGCCGACACATTCGACTTCTGCGGGTGCTTGTTGCCCGAGTTAATCTTCCCGGAGTTTTGAGGGACATTCGGCTCTCACTGTTGTGGTGTCGTCCACATCCCAGCTGGTCAAGTTAGAACGGCCAAAGACATCACGGTCAACCCTCAAGAGAAGGCAGGGGCAGACCATGGGCATTCCCTGCCATCCAAGGAGGCTTCCACAATTGCAGAGCCGACACATAGCGCTCTGGTACTGGGTTCACTTAAGGAATCGTCACGTCCTGCGCATGGCTGATTCATTTCCTCACTTCCGTATATTGGGCGTTTCGTTCGCTATTGACCGCTTCCCACGCAAACCGGGAACAGTCAGTCTGCAAACGATATCCACTCAGCGAGCTTTCGGTTTGGACTTTCCATGACTTCTGCGGGTGTTTGTTGATCATTTTAACCTTAATTTACATTAATTCATGCAGCTGGCTGCGCTCGAGTTCAAGCGAGTGAACGCAGAACCCCCCCCCCCCCCTCCCCCCCCAAAAAAAACATACACACAAATATAGCCCAAATGAGCTGTGGCATGTCTCTTTAGAGAACTGGTTTGTTTGTTGTTCGGTGAGTCCGGGAATAGAGGAAGTTTGGGTTCTAAGACCTCTTCTGGAAACTCGACAAACTGTAAGCTGAACTCGTTGGCATGGGTTTGGGTCATCATCTTGAAGTCACTTCTCCCCATTGAAGGCGGGCTATCACGAGTCTCCAGTGATTCTTAAAGGTGCAGTGTAGCGGGCTTCCTCCTGTCCATCTCTTGATGTTGTCCACGCACCTGGCTTCCTTGTGCACACTTCACATAGACTGTTTCCTCCAACATATCCCTTAACAAGCGGCTGTGTTTCTTTTTATGGCTGAAGTACCTTTATATGGCCAGAAGCACCTTCATACGGTTGAAGTACCTTCATATGACCGGAAACACCTTTATGCGGCTTAAGTACCTTCATATGATCGGAAACACCTTTATGCGGCTGATGTACCTTCATATGGCCGGAAGCACCTTCATACTGTTGAAGTACCTTCATATGACTGAAGTACCTTTATATGGCTATAGTAATTATACTTGTCATATCTAATCTAGACAGTTGTCCATTTAGTCTATTTTAAAGAAGTTCTAATATATTTGTTTCATGTAATCTAGACAGTTATCCCTTCAGGCTGTTCTAAGAAAGTTCTAGTAAATATATTTATCCTATCTAATAATCTAACAATAGTGTGGGCAAAAAAACAAAACAAACAGTACCACCATAAGAGCCGAACAATCAACCCCCACCCCACCCTACCCCCCTTTTTTCCACCACACACACACACACGGGGGGGGGGGGAGAGAGAGAGAGAGAGAGAGAGAGAGAGAGAGAGAGAGAGAGAGAGAGAGAGAGAGACGTGCAAATTATCACGTACTTGGCCAAAGCCACCTTGAAGCTTCGTTTGTCCAAAACCTGAAAAGTAGACAATTACTGTAGGCTACATACAGTCTGTAGCAAACTGGTTGCGCTAGTTCAGGGGACATGATAGTAAAATTGATTGGCTGGCTACACGGAACAAACAACTAGATGTGCTCGTGACGTCACGGGGTCGGGCAGTATTCGGGAATGTACCATGTCCGCACGCACGATCTGCCTAGCTACAGGTAGGTAGGGCAACTTGAGATATAATACATAGAAATATCAATGGTTGAGGACATCTGTGGTCTCCGTGGCGAAGTGGTCACGCCGTTTGACCCTGGCTCCGAAGGTTGTGGGTTCGATTCCGGGCCGCGTCCTTCAGTTCACGAGTGAAATGTTTCGGAGGCTCCTGTGGGTCGTCGCTAGAGCTACGGAGTTCGTGCTTTGTGCGACGCTTTCCGTGCTGCGGAAAGAGACCGAGCCACATATGATAAAACCCGGTGCAATGAAGTCGACCCTGTCGACTTTCAAGCGACTTTTTATCTGTGGTCATTGAAATAGCATGAGAAATACATTCATAGGTATTGGTGGGCACTCATAGCAGTAGAGGAAAGATGTAGATTAGAGGGCAGACTAAAAGTTACCCTAGCATGTATTGGGGGCGGTTTGTGATTTTTCTAGTCAATATTTACGTTCAGTAGTAGGCCTAAGCCATGGCCGGTCTCCCTGGCGAAGAGGTTAACGATTTTCTCCGTAATTCCGTTTATCCACGTGAGGAACGTAGCTGCGCGAGATTCGGCAGCGGATCGCGTCGCGTTGGTTACTTACGGGGCGTGTGAGCCGGTCGCTCAGAAAGCAATGGCAAACTACTGAGCGTAATCTTGCCAAGAACATCAACAGCTGAAAAATGTTGGTGTTGACTGCAACCTCATGTAAAGGATATGCAACTTTAAAAAAAAAACCAATTAACAGGTTCTACAAGAATATCACGTGGCATGGTCGAGACAAGAACACAGAGATGATCCACGACTATGGTGATCGTATGAGTTGGCGAAATATGACCGTCCACGCTTATCAGCACGGCACATGATGTTGATGTTTGTCATTGCTTACTGAATAGCCGGCGCTCATAGCATTCTGAAAGTCCTGGGTCGCCGGCAGCAGACTTTGAACCCGGGATTGTGAAACTGGAATCACTATGGTAATTCACAGACGCCGACAGAGGACGGATTAGAGAATATACGCAGCCAACGCAGGAGTGGCCACACCAGCATTCGAAGTTCAAAGCTGCCGCCTTCAAATGACACCAGCGGCAGTCGCCGAAAGAACTAGGTATACGTCGGACGTCGGTGCAAGCCCAACTTGCCGCACCTGACAAGAAGGCGGTTTCTTTGATCCGTTGTATCATCGCAGTCGTACATTGCCCATGGTTGTTCATTATATCGGAAAGCTTCGCTGCACAGGTTTAAATGGGAAAGTAAGCATTGTGTAAATCACAGAAATATTGATGGATTGCTGAGTAGAAGTAACTACCGAGGATTTCTTTAGTTTGCGCTGACCAAGTCGTAAAAATTAGAGAACACATAATACGATGGTAGGAATTCAAATGGAAGAGTCAGTCACACATCACGCAATGTTGTAGACTAAACTAAACGAGTTTATAGATCCTGGCGGGAAAGAGGGAGCGGAGAAAATCGGATACTGGCGGAAAAGAGGGAATGTGGACAACCAAAGCAGTAGTTACTGACGGGAAAGAATGAGCGGAGAATTCAAAGCAATAGATAACTGGTGGGAAAGGGCGAGCTGAGAACCATAGCAATATATACTGGAGGGAAAGAAAGAAAGCGGAAAAAACCAAAGAAGGCGCACGAAGAAACGTTAACGTCTAGGGGATGGGTGATGCAAATGTATGCTGAGAACATAGAACAAAATCGCATGATCACGTGCATATAGGTTGTCACGGTTGTCAGTAACAAGACAAGGTCACGTTATTGGGACGTCCTGTCTCCGGTGAAACTGAAATATTTTGGCCACGTTAAACATAACAGTGATTTGGACAGCACAGTGATGAAACAAGAGACAAGGGGGTCGACTTGCAGGAAGGTGGACACCGGACACAGCAGGCACATCCGGGCTTTTGAACGCATGGGGCGGGAAAACTGGCAATATCAAGAATCTTGTTGGCAGGTGGCCATGTGAGCGACGTTATACAAAACACCTGCTGTGATGATTATATTAGGTAAAGATGGCGGAGTTGCTTTGAGGTCCGCTTGTAACCCCAGAAGATTTGTACGAATCACCATGTGGGTTGGTGACAGAGACAAAGAGCTGGAGGATGTTACACTCCCCCTTATTCTGAGGTGCCTTACTCCACCAACAGTCTAGCTGGTATATCACTGCAGTGTTAATCATCAGTATAATAGAAGAAGTTTCGTTGTGTCCCAGCTATTTATTTAATTCCTTTTGACATTGTACAGGGGCACCAGTCTGGAACAGTTAAAACGAATGAACGAACAAACATACTTTATTTTCAAAGGGCATACAGCCCGTCTTACATTCAGCCCTTCCATTCAGCCCTTCCATTCAGCCCTTCCATTCACCCATCTTTCGTTCATCAACTGTGCATGTTAGAACTAATCATCATCATCATCATGTGCCACGCTGATAAGTGTGGGCGGTCACGTTTTGCTACCTCACACGATCACCAGAGGCATGGATCAGCACTGTGTTCTTGTTTCGACCAGGTCCCATGTGGTAAAGCCATCCGGATATTTACTTCTCTGCCTCCCCCTTGTTTTTTTCGGTACTTCAATTTTAATTCACAGCAACAAAGAAGAATCTCTTCGAGCCTCATTTGCATCGGTCCGGCAATCATTTTCCAGTTAAGTGTTTGGTGGGCTGCTGGACCGATCGATGGATGTTTTTTTTAGTTTTGGGGACGACAGTGAGGGCCCTACGGGCCCAAAAACTTACAAACATCCATCGATCGGTCCAGCAGCCCACCAAACACTTAACCGGAAAATGATTGCCGGACCGATGCAAATGAGGCTCGAAGGGATGTTTCTTTGTTTCCGGTGAATTAAAATTGAAGTACCTTCTTTTCCCCTAAGTCTTGCCAGTTGTCACCAAGTTCTCTAGTTTGTTTATTTCTTATTATAACATGCCCAAAATATGTTGACTGTCTGCATCTAATTTCTCTAATCAGTGTCGGGTTTTCATAGGACTTGCTCATCAGTTTTTCTGTCATTCCATGGTTTTCTTTGCATTTTCCTCAGAAACGACAATTCCACTGTCATTAGATGTTTTTATTTTTCCAGCTTATCTACTCATTGTTCACTTTTGACATCCAATCAAAAGTACAGGTTGTTTGTAGCACTTCAATATTCTTTTTCTCATTTGCAGATGACATCTTTTTATTGGTCAGTATGATTGATTGATTGATTTAGGAACCAACATCACAGCATTCGGGACATTCCCATAAGCGCTCCATCCCCATCCTCAGCAGCTAGCGAAGAGTTCCAACACCAATAGTTCCAGTAGCAATCTGATTATATGTCCGTCTCGCCTTTCCTCTGAGCATTGATCGTCGGCCAGATCCCCTCGTCACGTTTCGCTGCCTCATTCTTACCAGACTATGGTGATCCATTTGCTCCTTCGAGGTGTACACGTCAGTACACTGGTCAGTATGTTTTCCATACATAGCAATTCTTGTTCTGACCTCTTCAAGGCATCTCCCTTCAGTTGTTATGACTTTTCTGAGATTGTTGTACCGATTCACTTGTTGAATATTCCCATGTACCCATATGTTACATTATGGTATTTCTTTCTTCTTAGTGACGACCAATAGTTTTACAGTTTAATTTTATCTGCATCTACTAAATGTTGCAGGTCCTGCTCGTTGTCTGCAATCAGTAATGTATCACTCGCATATCTAATGTTATTTATGATATGATATATGTCCACCAATGGTGATTTCGCTCATATCTTTTAAATGCTAAAAATATTGTCACTATATTGTGAAAAAAGATCTTGAGACATTACACATCCCTGTCGCACACCTCTCTTAATAGGCTGATATTGACCTACTTCATTATAAATATTTATGACTGCTTGTTGTTTCCAGTGTATGTTTTTTGTTTTTGTTTTACAAATCCAAGGTCCTTCCCATCAGGTTGTACCCTGAATGCTGTGATGTCGGTTCCTTAATCAATCAATCAAACCATCAGTTTGTAGATCTGCAGGCATTTTCATCATGTTGGCATGTCTTACCTCATTTAAATCCTTTGTATTATCAATGAAGCAAAGATATCTATCAGTCTTTCATTACTTCTGTTGAACGCTTGATTCATGTTTTCTCAGAACTAATGCTGTTATAATATTCCTTTCTTTGTTGGCTTGCAGGCTTTCATGTTCAAACTTCCCAACATTCTGTGGAGGCTGTTCAATGGAGGTTCCGGGATCAACCTGGACAAGATTGTGGACATGGCAGAGAAGACCCAGCTGGGTTCTCCAGATGACAGAGATAAAACTATTGACCACATTTCAAAATACATGGACAGGTATGATGTTTAGTTGGTTAGTTAGTCAACAGATCATCCTTATTGTCCACAGGTTCTCAGATCAACTCCTCAGTATCTCCCTCAGCGTGTTGGCTGACTATTCTTGACTGGATGTTCTTTACAGTCTGGTCAAAATTGCAGAATCACGCCCCTCCTTTGAGTCATTTACTTATTGTGCTACCTGGAGGGTGTTCAGGATGTCAGCCCGGTCCATTGCTAGTCTGCTCCCCACAGCAGCCAAGCCTGCAGGCCTGTCTGCTTGTTCATTTCCTCTTACACTGGCATGCGTGGGCTCGACCATGAGACAGATACAAGTATTTTTAATGACACTGTAGTGTTTGAAAATATTACCGTTCCAAGTTTTGTATTTACGTATTATGCTGCATGAACTCCACAGAGGGTGAATACAAATCTTGGAACGGCAATATTTTCAAACACCCCACAGTCATTAAAAATACACCCTATATTAGTCAGTCTTGACCACCTTAGAGATGTTTGTGTTATAATGCAAGCCAGCAGTTTGTGTTGTATACAGTTGTAAGCAACAAACCAACACACTGATCCTTATACACCATTTCTTGTGTTTTATTGAAGATGAGGACGGAGCCTTCCCATATGAGAATGTCCCAAGCCGTGTGATGTCAGTTCTTGACTCAACTTTTTTGGTTTATTTCTTCAAACAGTGAAATGTACAGCTGTTGCATGGATCCTGTATTCAGATTAAAACTGACTGAGAATATGCATAAACTCATGTTTATTTGTAAAGGATCATGTTTATTGCACAGAGATACTTCCATAAGTCTCCTACCATATATCACATAAGGAGTATCTCAGCACAGTGCACGCACACTCCAACACCAACCGTAATCGATGTGTATGTACCACAATCTCACCTGCTTTAGATACTTTTTTATGGATAGGTTTTCCCATTTTCAAATTTGCCCAGGTAAGGATCTATTCTGGTGTGATATTGCCCATAGAGTGCTGGCTGCTTTATAGAAATATGGGCCTAGCACCATATGCCCTTATATAACCAGAAGTTTCTCTGGGAAAGTAAATGTTTAACCCACTGACCACACCACTATTTGATTTCACTTTATCATTGAATATATGTGCCAATGGTCATATTGTCTGTTTACACCTTTGGCATAATCATGATTGCATAATTATTGTAGCCAAATTAGTTAGCTGACAAAATACCATCTATGATCTATCTATTAGAAGCTGTGATAGCATAGTGGTTAGTGCAACTCACTTGCCAAACTAGATGCCCAGGGTTCAGATCCACCTTAAAGACATTTTAGTGACCACATAATGTTTTAAGATTGGCCTAATCTAGAAAATGGATATCAGAAAATTATCTGGGTGTATTGCAACAGGCAAGATACTTACAACAACATCAATCAGGTGCTGTTTGGTTAAGAAAATGTATGGATGAGGCACTTTACCTTTAACCGCTAATTATGGACCACTGAAATAGCAAAGACTAGCAAGGTGGGCAGAATACTTTCAAGAACTACTTAACCCCACAGATAACATAGGAAACCTCACTTTTGTGCCTAAACGCCAGGGACAGCAAGAACCAAATTTCATACCTGCAGAAGTCAAAGCAGTTATACAGAAAAGTCCTAAAAACAAATCACCAGGTCCAGATGGAATAACCACAGAAGCTATTCAGGCCTGTGGGGAAACAGGAGTTAAATGGCTAACAAGACTTTTTAATATAGCATGGGAAGAAAGAAAAGTCCCAGATGATTGGCAACAGGCAATAATATTACCAATATGGAAAAAGAAAGGCAATATGAGAGAGTGTGAAACATACAGAGGTATATCACTCCTGAGCCATATAGGGAAAATGTATGCAAAACTTTTGGAACAAAGAGCTAGACCAATAGTTGAACAACAGTTAAGCAAAGCACAATTCGGTTTTCGGAAAGGTAAAAGTTGCACTGATGCATTATTTACACTTAGACAAATTTGTGAAAAAACTATTGAATATAGTGACCAGCAGAATATTGTGTTTGTAGATCAGGAAAAGGCTTTTGATAGAGTAGACAGATACAAATTATGGACCATCCTTGAAGACTATGGGATAGAAGGGCAACTGCTAGAAAACATCATAGCCATGTACCACTCGAGTCAAAGTGCAGTAAGAACACAGGAAGGTATATCAGATATGTTCACAGTCAATACAGGAGTGAGGCAGGGATGTGTGCTCTCTCCCCTGCTATTCAATATCTACATGGACAGAATTTCCAAAGAAGCAAGTCTCGACAGACCAGATTCAGAAAATTTAGAACTCTTTACTCCAGATGAAACAACTGACCCACAGGGAATAAATGAACTTCTATTTGCAGATGATCAGTGCCTGTTTTACAGCGACGAGGGCAGACTACAAAATCATATTACTAATCTGAGTTCAACCTGCAGCAGATACAATATGAGTATAAACACAGCCAAAACCGAAGTAATGCAAGTTAGCAGATCGCCAGGCCCACTAAGTATACAGATAAATAACACACCTCTGAAACAAGTTAAAGAATTCAAATACCTTGGAAGTATGATCACAGAAGATGGCAGATTAGACAGAGAAATTGAAATCAGATGTCAAAAAGCTAGTGCACTTACATATCAACTGTCACCCTTACTGAAACATCCAAACATACCCATGTCCGCAAAACGACAGATAATAAACAGCATATTCACACCAACCCTATGCTACCAATCTCAAACCTGGACTTTATCCAAATTACACCTTCGCAAAATCAACACCTGCGAAATGAGATGCCTGAGGAGAGCTGCCAACTTAACAATCCGAGACCGAGTAAGAAATGTTACTATCAGACAGACTGTGGGATCACCACCTTGTGCCACATTTATTGAAAGACAGAAGATCAAGTGGTTTGGCCATGTTGTTAGAATGCAACATCAGCAACTACCATCACTGGCCTTACATCAAAGATCATCTGCGACGAGACCACGAGGACGTCCAAGAAGAAAATGGATTGACGACATCAGAGACATTGTACGACCACACGGAATGACACTATCCAGTGCCGCCCACCGGGCGCTGGAACGCAAATTATTCCTCCCCACGACGCTTGACGGCAGAAGTGGAAGATGATGATGATGATGAAATAGCAGGATCAGGTCTGAGTCTCACACTGGACAAGGTGACGTTGGAACATTTCAGTATAGTGGGAGTACCCACAAACTGGGTCCAGAAGTTAACTTTCCAAAGATTGCCATGCTTTTCTGCACTTCTAGTACCACTCTTGCACACACTGCTGGTTGGTGGGCTTGGTGAGGGGAATGACAGCTCTGCAACACAGCACCTGCGAAGATGGTACTTTTCTACCAGGTCAAGAGAGGTATTTTACAACAATCCCACTCCCAAAGATGCCAGCTCTTTTCAGGGCTCACAACCTGAGTTCCAGTGAATCCGATATATGAGTTCAGGCTTCCAGATGCTTTTCAACCAATCAAATCCTAATTATTAATGAGTTACATTTCTTGTTGATAAAGCATGCTGGGAACCGTAATGTTATAATTAACCTTGTGTACAATCATCAGGTGGCTGGAGACTCACAGAGAGTACCACTGGAACCGACTGGTCAGGGCCAAACAAGCTTTGGCCAGATGCTGCTGTTTTTTCTGCAACAAGCGAGCTGGAACTTACCTGACCGCCTTCTATCTGTTCGTCAAAGTTTTATATGTGGCCAACGTGATCTCCCAGTTCTTCCTTTTGAATGCCTTCTTGTCTCAGGACTACAACTTGTATGGTTTTGAGGTATGTTCATGCTTATTTCCTTGTATGAAAATCATTAGTATTATTATAAAGATGTAGAAGTTATTGTGCAGAATATACTGAAATTATTTTCAAGAGGTCACTGATTGTTTATTAATGTGAAATTGTAGCATTGTGATGATATTGAATGGTAATTATTCAGGACAGTTTAACTGAGTGTTCATTAGATATTGAGTAACCAATAATAGAAATAATAGCTGTAGCAGAATATGACAATACAAAATGTAAACAATTAGGTATACCCTATGAAAGAGAGAGGGAGGGAGGGAGAGACAGAGATAAAACAAAACATAGGATATATACCTTCAACAGACTCAAACCTAGGGAATAGAAATCACAATGGGGAGATGAATTGGAAAAAGCAGTAATAATAATAAACTTATAGTTAGTTGCATATCCTTTACAGGACGTGTCAGTCAACACCAGCATATTTTGCTGTTGTGATCTTCTGGCAAGTTTACGTTCATTAGTTTGCCGTTGCTTTCTGAACGACCAGCACCCATACCATTTCGTGCAAAATCAGCACAAGACAGTCTGCTGCCAAATCACCGGCTGCTGTGTTTCGAACGCAGGTATGCGAGATTACGAACTGCGCCCATAACCTCTTTGGCACGGTAAACTAATACTTTTATATTTTTTTTGCATATATCCTTTACAGGACATTGCTGTCAACATCAGCATCTTTCAGCTGATTGTTGATTTCTTGGCAAGATTACGCTCAGTAGTTTGCCATTGCTTTCTGAGCGGCCGGCTCACATACCCCGTAAGTTACCGATGCGATTCGAACCACTGCTGATTCTCACCGTCATCACTTTACTTACGAGAGTATACAAGATTATGGAGAAAAGTCGCTAACCTCTAGGCCAGGAAGCCGGCAAACTAATACTACTACTAAATAATATTAAGCAAATATATAATGGTAAGCGAATCTCACATTGTGATCTTGGTGATCTTTTTCAGGGACAGCGTAAACTGGTCTAAAGAAAGAATGAAATTAGTAAATGAAAATGTAAACATATAAATAATGGATGCTAATGGGAGATTGCGCATCTCCCCACTGATTTCTGTTCACGGGTGTTTGTTGTTTGTAAGATGTTGGATGGTTGTTCATTGGATAAAAGAACAAAAACGCCTGTTGTTTAGAGATTTAGCAGTTTCCATGACATGATGAGTGGTTGTTTATAGATTATGAGTGTTTATTCCTGGAGATTCTGTACTAATTATTTATGACATATATCGAATTATTGCACAGAAGTTAACTGAATAATTGTGTATAGCATTGTGTGATTGCTCAGGAGTTACTGAACTGACTGTTCAGAGAATATTGAATGTTTGTGTATTATATACTGAATGAATATGCAAGAGATAATTATTACTTTTTTAGAAATATGTTGGACTGAGCATACATGACGTATAATTTGTTGAGGTGCTATTCATTATTAAATATATAGAGAATTGTTCTGAAACGATTAAATATACTGAATTATCTGTTTAGGTGGAAATAGACAATTGTTATTATGGTGTCCATCTCAGGATCAGAAGGTACTGGGTTTGATACCTTATGGGGCTGGGAATTTTTCCTAAGAACTACTGGTACCTAATGATATCACGTGTCCCTGATCTTTTGTATAAGGGTGAAAAACATGAGGTGCCGCTTGCAGGTTGTACATGTAACAAATCCTGTGGCAGTTGGAAATTGCAAAGAGTAAGGCCTTAAGGCTACTGCCCTGGGAACATTGTTAGGAAAAGTAAACCTACCCAAGGGTAGATAGAATCAACTGCTTTGGGATGGAATCTTTCTTTGAGGAAGCAAACCTTACGCAACTGCATGCTGAAGTCAGACACACTGACTTATGAATGGCATAGCTAGGTGTGATGCACCGATATTAAAATCAGAAACAAGAAGAAGATTGTTCAGGAGATACTAAAGAGATTATACAGAGCTCAATGCTTATTTCACATGGTCATCCTGTGTCTTGCATCCACAGGTCCTTCAAATGCTGGGCTCTAGTGACAGTGAGTGGAAGGAATCACCACGCTTTCCAAGGGTCACTCTGTGTGACTTCAAAATCCGCCAGCTCCAGAACATCCAGACGTGGACAGTGCAGTGTGTGCTTCCTATCAACCTCTTCAATGAGAAGATTTTCATCGTTATTTGGTTCTGGTTGGTGCTGGTTGCCACATTCTCCTGCATTAACTTCGTCACGTAAGTGTTATTAATGTCTAACTGTAAATGTTATTGAAAAGTTCTTAGAATATCTTGGACCATGTAGAAGAATACTGGCTTTCTTTAAGATCTGAACATCAAAGAAAGTTGGTTCATACACATCATTTCACAGAAACTGAAATACTTCGGCCATAATAAATGTACCAGTGGCTTGGAGAAAACAGTGATTGAAGGCATGTAACATTAGTTGCTTGGAAAGAACAATGATTGAAGGTATGAGACAATAGTGTGGCTTGGAAAGAACAATGATTGAAGGAATGGAATGTTAGTGGCCTAGAAAGAACAATGACTGAAGGCATTGAATGTTAGTGACCCGGAAAGAAAAATGATTGAAGGCATGGAATATTGCATTTGCTTGGAAAGAACAATGATTGAAGGCATTGGATGTTAGAGAGGCTTGGAAGGAACAGTGTTTGAAGACATGGTTCCTTGAAGAGAGGCAGAGGTCGACTAACATGAAAATGGGCACAGGACACTGCAGAGATCTTGGGCATGGAGGTACCTGAGGCAGAAGAACTGGCAAGAAATAGAGAAATTTGGAGTCTTGGGTTGAGTGTAACCTTCTGAAAAGGACCTTCTTGATGATGATGAGCATATTTGTTGCTTAATCTTCTGTGAATATTTGTTGCAATTGCATGTCTGTTGTTTATCATCAGTTTTTGTCTTATTACTCCCGTCCTGTAACACATCATCTATGAGTCATACAGGTGCCCTGGTGGGAGGTTTTGTTGTCAGTCTTCTGTTGGCACCATCTTCAGCTATAGGTTAACATTTGGCACTGCCATGTCCTGTCCTTTCTGAGATCTTATCATTCTAGGATTTTGACTGTCGGTGCCTTTGTTGCATGACTTCAGCCCTTCCTTGGGGTGTAATTTTCGTCAAAGAATTAAAGAGTTTGATGACCAAATCAGACAAGCTTCAATGTTGTCAGTACAAACATGAGTAGTTCTTGGTAACCTGTTGATCTATTTGTTTCTTATCAGATCTGCGCTTTTTTCCTGTCGGATCTGTATGTTTGTTTCCTATCAGATCTTTTTGCTTATTTCCTGTCAGATCTGTATGTTTGTTTCCTTTAAGATCTCTTTGTTTCCTGTCAGATCTGCTTGTTTGTTTCTGGTCAAATCGATTCATATTTTGTGAGAAATAATTTGTTTCTTGTCAGATCCATTTGTTTCTTCTCAAATTTAATTATTTCTGGTCAGATCTGTTTCCTTTCAGATCTATTTTTGTAAAGGTTTCTGTCAGATCTGTTTACTGTCAGATCTGTTCACTGTCACATCTATTTGTTTGTCTCCTGTCAGATCTGTTTCCTGTAAAAATTACTCATTTGTTTCCAGTCAGATTTGTTCGTTTGTTTCATGTTTGATTATTTATTTATTTCCTGTCATTTTAAAACACCTAAAGTAACTCATCTTGGTGATTTAAAAACAAACCCATTTCTGGAAAGTTTTAAAGGACTATGGTTTTAACACCCACTTGTTCTGTTTGGTAGATGGTTTTCATGGAACAGTGTAAATACACGTGGATCAGGTTAATAAGTGCTCAGATATCCTTTGGATTAGACAAAACCACATTTCACCACTGGACATGAATGCAGTGTACATCAGACATTATGTAAATATTGCTGAGCATGTTTTCCATAAGCGGGAACATTGGTGTGATGGTTAAGTAGTTGCGCTGACAGTGACAAAAACAAGGGTTCAATGCTTGCACTTGCCGCTTACTATGGGAGGAAAAGACTGGCCACCTATTCCTCCGTGAACTGATCTAAAAGAAGTAAAGGTACTAACACTTCACGCACCAACAGCGGATTCCCGATAAGGACTTTTGTGGGCGTGGGTGTGTTTAAAATAATAGATAAAACCCTTTTTATTTCACAATATGTATGTATAAAGAACCACATAGTGTATAAATACTTGTAGTGGATAAGTTTTTCACAGATAAAACCTTAATTGCCTGCATAAACACAACCCAATCTCAAAATTGTTAGAGACTAATGCCCTGACTACTCTACCAAAGTTAGCATGAAAATGCTATTTGCTCTGTGGGGTTTCTTGTTGCTTTTTTTCCCCTCTACCAAAGTTAGCATGAAAATGCTATTTGCTCTGTGGGGTTTCTTGTTGCTTTTTTTTTCCCCTCTACCAAAGTTAGCATGAAAACGCTATTTGCTCTGTGGGGTTTCTTGTTGCTTTTTTTTCCCCTCTACCAAAGTTAGCATGAAAATGCTATTTGCTCTGTGGGGTTTCTTGTTGCTTTTTTTTCCCCTCTACCAAAGTTAGCATGAAAACGCTATTTGCTCTGTGGGGTTTCTTGTTGCTTTTTTTTCCCCTCTACCAAGTTAGCATGAAAACGCTATTTGCTCTGTGGGGTTTCTTGTTGCTTTTTTCCCCCTCTACCAAAGTTAGCATGAAAATGCTATTTGCTCTGTGGGGTTTCTTGTTGCTTTTTTTTCCCCTCTACCAAAGTTAGCATGAAAACGCTATTTGCTCTGTGGGGTTTCTTGTTGCTTTTTTTTCCCCTCTACCAAAGTTAGCATGAAAATGCTATTTGCTCTGTGGGGTTTCTTGTTGCTTTTTTTTTCCCCTCTACCAAAGTTAGCATGAAAATGCTATTTGCTCTGTGGGGTTTCTTGTTGCTTTTTTTTCCCCTCTACCAAAGTTAGCATGAAAACGCTATTTGCTCTGTGGGGTTTCTTGTTGCTTTTTTTTCCCCTCTACCAAAGTTAGCATGAAAATGCTATTTGCTCTGTGGGGTTTCTTGTTGCTTTTTTTTTTTTAAATGGCATTGTTTACTCCATATATTGAATAAGGCAGCACTGAATTGTTGTTTATTCCATGATTTAAATAAGGCAGTACTGGATTGTTGTTTATTCCATGTTTTGAATAAGGCAGTACAGGATTGTTGTTTACTCCATGATTTAAATAAGACAGTACAGGATTGATGTTTACTCCATGTTTTGAATAAGGCAGTACTGGATTGTTGTTTACTCCATGATTTAAATAAGACAGTACAGGATTGTTGTTTACTCCATGTTTTGAATAAGGCAGTACTGGATTGTTGTTTTATTCCATGATTTAAATAAGACAGTACAGGATTGTTGTTTACTCCATGTTTTGAATAAGGCAGTACTGGATTGTTGTTTACTCCATGATTTAAATAAGACAGTACAGGATTGTTGTTTACTCCATGATTTAAATAAGACAGTACAGGATTGTTGTTTACTCCATGTTTTGAATAAGGCAGTACTGGATTGTTGTTTATTCCATGATTTAAATAAGACAGTACAGGATTGTTGTTTACTCCATGTTTTGAATAAGGCAGTACTGGATTGTTGTTTACTCCATGATTTAAATAAGACAGTACTGGATTGTTGTTTACTCCATGATTTAAATAAGACAGTACAGGATTGTTGTTTACTCCATGATTTAAATAAGACAGTACAGGATTGTTGTTTACTCCATGATTTAAATAAGACAGTACAGGATTGTTGTTTACTCCATGATTTAAATAAGGCAGTACTGCGATTGTTGTTTACTCCATGTTTTAAATAAAGCAGCTCTGGGTTGTTGTTTATTTCATGTTTTGAATATGGCAGTACTGGATTGTTGTTTAATCCGTGTTTTAAATATGGCAGTACTGGATTGTTGTTTAATCCATGTTTTAAATATGGCAGTACTGGATTGTTGTTTAATCCATGTTATACATAAGGCAGTACTAGATTGTTGTTTAATCCATGTTTTACATAAGGCAGTACTGGATTGTTGTTTAATCAATGTTTCAAATAAGGTACTACTGGATTTCTTATTTTTGGTGAGTGTACTGTCCTTTCGCTTTTCTGGGTTGTTTTGTTTTCCTCAACATATCAGATGTGCTTATGGGTACCCAGTTGGGTGATCTGGCTTTTAGACTTTGAGACGTGCCAAGATGTTGCTGTGCAGACACAACACAACCAACCTCCATTCTACACCTTAAGAACGAAGAACATAATGTTCATTGTTATGTAGTATGTCCTTTACAGATAGGTCTCTGGTGTAGTGGTTAAGCTGTATGCCTCATGCTGCCAAGGTTGTGGATTTTATTCCAGATGCTTTCATTCGGTTCATGGATGCAGCTTTCTCTGAGACCCCTGGAGGTCGTTGCTGAAGCTACAGAGTTTGTGCTTCGCGTGACATTTTCGGCAGACCGCCCTGCAGAAAGAGACTGAGCCCTATCGGATAAAACCTGGATGCAGTTGATCCTCTTGCGTTTAGCTCCTTTCCAGAACATTGCCCCTCCCGCACCCTTTACTGGAAAGATGTTTCATTCTGTATAATTCTCACAGGTGTAACAGGGGTGAGGAGGCAAGAGCTTCATGGCACAATTTTTAATCCCGTATGGCTGTCTGTTTCCACCTCATATGGCTCGGTCTTTTTCCATTTCATATGGCTCGGACTTGTTTCCACAAAGTGACTTGTTCAAACCAAGAACTCTGTAGTTCCAGCAACAACCCTATGCAAGGGGGTCATGAAAAGGAGATATATACTCATGACCCAAATGAACCAGTCCAAAAGCAAGAAATAAAACTTTGGAGTGCGAGGCGAATGGCTTAACCACTTCACCATGGAGCCAGTGCTCCCCCCCCCCCCCCATAATCCTAAACATTTAACCAGTCACATGGATAATTTGACAAGATCAAATGATTCAATGGTGACAAAATTTAGCTAGAAAATAATTTCTCCTGTTATTAAATGTTTATATATTTTAATTTGTTTTATTGTACCTTTCAGCTGGCTGTACCGTGTTATCTTCAAGAGAAACCGAGCGGGTTATATCAAGAAGTATCTGAAAATCAACAATGAACTGCACACAGGCTTTGACAGGAAGCTGTGCCAGAAGTTTGCTGATGAATATCTCAGAGATGATGGCGTCTTTGTCATTCGTGTCATTGCCAAGAACTCTACGGATCTTGTGGCCACAGATCTGGTAGATAAACTGTGGAAACTATACAGAAATAAGAAGATGAAGAAAAACGAGGATGAACCACCTGCAATTGAACCTACCTTGCCTGGTTCAGAAAAAGAAAAGGAGGCACTAAACCCCAACTGATGAGTGGATGTTTTAACAGAAGTATACGAGTCTTTTAATAGATGACTGTTTGTGGAAGTTCAGAATTTTCATGTTTCTCTTTAATGTCTTTTGTGTGTGTGTGTGTGTGTGTTAATTTGACAACTTGTAAATACTTTCAAGTAAAAGATTTAAGGTACAAGAATATTATAGATCTTCAAATGCCCTTTGGTATCCATGGTTACATTTGTTTATCTTTTAAACCAAATTTTGTAAAGGAAAGTAAATAAATTATTTTCTAAATTGTTGGTCAAAAATGTGTATTGATTTGTGTGAGTTGGTGATGAAGTTAACGTCAAAAAATGCTGAGAAAAACGGTGAAATAATTTTATCTGGTTAGAAATGGTGATCATCTTTAGAACATAATTAAACGTGTTATAATAAAAATTGCTTCTTTTGAAGTTCTTTAACAGAAGCAACAATCAGCCAGGTTAATTTCATCTTTTGTAACATATTTATGAACAAAATCAAAATACCTGTATTCTGTACTTAACTCTGTAACTTAATATTTTTACTTGACTGAGCCGAGCCATTAGTAAGGTTTAAGAGCTTAAATATTGGTCAAGTCATCAATAAATATTTATATCATCAAGACGTGAACTAATCTAAATGAGAATATTGTCTGATTCACCATTTGAACATTTTGCTAACAGAAAATGGGTAAAACTGCTAATTCCACTGGACGATCCCTGATGAAGGTTTGCCGTTGTCCAGAATAAAAAACAAACACAAAAACACAGCTAAGAATGTAGATATTGAGCACGTCATGCAAAATCAATGCAGCTCAGATGCAGGCATGTACATGATTAAATGGAGCCGATAGCATGAGAATAATACTGGCATATGTTTACAGCTTGTCAGGCCAAATCTAGATTTTTATATCAGATTAAGATGTTACCATAACAACCTGATCTCCCTTGATGGAACCTCATTTCAAGAGGTGGAATCTTACATCTATTTGAATGTCAATGTAGATAAAGATTGGGGAACAGCTAGAGAAATTAAAATAGAATACAAACGAAGCTTTCATAACACTGGGAAATTTGTAGAAATTCAACTTAGCACCAAACTTGTAATTTCTAACTCCATAGTAAATCAGTACTACGGTATGGATCAATAACTCTAAACAACATGTTTTATAGTCTGATTGGAAAAGATCTTCCTTTTTTGCCAGGGAGAGGTGGAAGATAATCAAATAGAAAAGCAAGACAACAAAATGGTGGAAACACCTGTCTGTTATGGAACCGTTCACAATGTTGGAAAACTAAAATAACAGAGTTTGTAAGAAATATTATCAGTGTCATCATCAGAACATTCTTTGGAAATGTGGCACCATTGCTACATTTAGTTCCTTTTTCTGGAATTCCATGCTAAAATGTTTTCCAAGAAATGGTGTTGTCCACAAAGAACTTGGTGTACATATATGAGACCATTTTCTGTTTGGCAGTATGTTCAAAATATGTGTTGTGAAAATCTGGCAGAGTTGATAACTTCTTACTCATTATTGTAATCATTAATTCAGAATGTTCATTTCCTTATTTGCTGGCCTCTTCCTGTTAATTTTCATTTACAAGTAACATTGTGGCCAGTGTTGTTGTTTCTGTACTGTCTTTTTATTGTTTTAATTTGCAATTTATATGGGGAATTGCAGGTAATGTCTCTTTGAAATGAATGAACTGCTTTGAAATGTATAACTGCAGATACTTTAAAATTAAGTTCTACTCAGACTTGGTTTAACCCTCTTAGTGCAGAAAGTTCTACTCAGACTTAGGTTAACTCTTCAGTGCAGAAAGCCGATGTAGCTTATGCAGTGTATAGATAATTGCAGAAGCCGATTAATTGGCTCATTATAAATGGCTGATTATACTGCTCCTTAGAGTAACAAATTTTGCTCCTACTTACAGTACTATGTGTTTTTGTAAACTCCAAAGGCTGGATAGTTGAACGGCACCTGACTTTCTATACATTTTTAGTGATAAAGATTGGCTTTGAAACTTATCAGAATTGTTTACCAGGAACATGTGAGACCTCAACAGAAGGGTGCTTTTCATGTGTTCTAACAGCAGTAACAGCAAAACTGACAATGCTGAAAGTGGTCAAGTTGTCCATTCTAAGCATCATCGAGTACAGATGATAACACTGCCTGGACAGATAGCTAGTCTGAAGACTCTTACAGTTTATGTTGTAGGTCTAGTTTATGGTAACAGTTATGGTGGTGGCAAACATGATCAACAGATTTATGGAGTTGGTGTTTAGGAACAGCATTAGGCCTTATAATTCAACATAGGCAACAAAAAAACGTTATCAATCTAACCACAACCACTGAAAATCATAAGTCTGTTATCCAATATTGTGTATGTGTATCTTATGTTCACATGGGAAGTCTGTTATCCAACATTGTGTACAGATGGGAAGGTCATTACTTTGTCCACCCCTCAAAAAACCATCCATTATTTGCAATTATCAAATCCCTTTGTTGGGGGTCAATAATCACATAGGTATGAGCTTCTAACATCTGCTTGTCCAGTTTGCTTTCTAAATATGTATGGCTTATGGGGCATCTGGCAGTATACAAGTATGATATTCTAGAAAGAAAAGCACATGGACAAGGTCATGCACACTGACTTTTTTTAACTGCAGCACTAAAGGGCTATAACTTTATTTTGAGCATTGAAAACTTATTTCCCATTTGATGTAACTGTACATGTTTGTTAATTCTTGTAAATAGCAATGTTTACTTTTTAAAAACGTTTAAAATGTAGTTTTTTAATGTTTTAAATGTACTGGGAGTACAGTTTCAAAATGTAATTAAATTTTGTTTGTTAATTGTTTTGTGTACATTCTCATGTTTTGAGTCTTTATAATGGTAGCTTAAAAAACGTTTACAGTTTTACTTATTCCTAAATGTTTAGCTGTTTGTCTTTTTTTTATTCAAAAGCAAAAGGGACCAATTAATCAACATTCCTAAAACTTTCAGCTCTGTTGACTTGTTTCTGACCATTCCTGCATCTGTTTCCAATGTTTATTACTGCTGACATGACAAGTAGCAGCTGGTTGTTTTCTGGTCAGATTCTTTTGGTTTGTTTGTAGTTCATTCAAAATGTGTATTTCGGTGTTAAAAGTGTCTTGGTTTGGAAGAAACATATATGTACTTCATGTGTGACACAAATGTCAGAATATTCTAATTAGAAAAGTTAGTGGGATTCAAGTTAGAAAAAAAGATACTTGTGAGAACATGAGGGCATGATTGTGTAAGTTAATACAGAAGAATTTTGTGTGCCGGATTTTAGTATGTACTTTTGAGACTTATGAAATGTACAGACATCTTTGATATATTTACCATTGGTGAGTGTGTACATGAGAGGTTTGTATACAAAAAGTGTGTTTATCATCTCATTACCATCATAATAAAATAATCAAAATGTCTTCCATTTAATTTATGTATCACTTTTTATATGTATTTTTCACTTGCCAAATTATTATTAAATAATTTTTTTGGGGGGGGGTGAACCCTGATAACAAAATGTCACCAGATTTTTATGTGAGTGAATCCAGAACATTCTTTTGTTAAGAGTAAAATTTCATGTTGGTAGAGATGGGGTATGAATAGTGGTAGCAGCAAGCAGAAATGAAGGACTGGGCAATCTTCCTTTTCAGAGCAACATATTAGAAGAAAATAAATGCATTCATTGCATGAAGATATGTAAATACCTAAACAATTTCACAAAATATAGATTTTACAATGTTCATTGTTTCTAAAACTCAAGGTGTAGTTGTTTTGAAAAGTGTGAAACCAGTCAGTGTATGAGACCATTTAATGACCTCATAATAATTGTTATAGCCTACACATTTCAAGGCTTTGGTCATAAGTCACGATAACTGGATTGCCCAACACTGTTCTTATTGGAACTGCCCAACACAGTTCTTATTGGAACTGCCCAATAGAAAGAAAAAAAAAGACAGCAAAACCCCTGGCAGAAACAGAAACACAAGCTAGAGACATTCATGTCGTCACAGTTCATATACATAGTGCAGTTGGGGGGGGGGGGAGTGTCATTCCAGTGACCTTCTTTGTTGCATGACAAATCAAGTCTGCTCAGTGTTCATATAGACACTAAATGTTAGTGAATTAACATACTGTAATGGAGTTCTGATTCTGTGGCAGTACAGCTAAGGCACTCAACATACACACACACACATTGTGATAATAGTTTCCTTCAGTGACAGAGCACAAATATCATAGTCTGAATGATAAGATAAAGCATACAAGGTCATCATGCAGTAAGACCTTTTCAGAACATTGCTGTCATCACAATCTGCTGAAAAGTCTCTACCTCTTGCCACCTCTCCTGCACCTTAGCTCAAAAGTTTAAGCTAAATTAAGGTAATCTTGGATGTGGCAAATTTCTGTTGTGAAGAACGATTTGTTTATCCCCAGCAATTTTTCTTTTTTGCCTCTTGCCTCTTATAAGAGGAATTTCTGATAAGAAGAACTATTTCTTAGGGCCCAGGTGAGTTCACCTTATCAGGTCTGCACAGTATTGTGGAAGTAGGAACTGGCAGGTGAAATGGTAAATATTGGTATAAAACATTGATGTTGAGGAAAGTTCTAAGAATGTGTAGTATTTTATTATCACTAGTGGGCAAGCAATTTCAGAAAATCAAGAAGTGAGGACAAGATGCTGGTGCTGGATAGAACACACACAGTGAGATGTCCTGTTATTAGTATAATTGAAAAGTCCTTTCTTTGTAACCCTCAGGGCCAAAGAAGCTAAATTCGTATGGAAAAGAGAATTGGAGATACTTGAATATGAGCAGGACATGGATGGGGCTACAGGAGATTGCAACAGATAGGAGGATTTGGTGTTGGCTGGATGATGAGATTGCAAAAGATAGGTTTTGACATTGATTGGTTGATGGCCTGTGTTTCAATGTGGGATAAAATGCTGAAGAAGAAACAAAGAAATGGGCAGGTATAAACATATTCTACAGAAAAGCAATGCCAGGTGATGTGATTCCTGCTGGATGAATACAGCTCTTTGTCAGTATCAAATAGTACCATGAAGAGACATCATGGAAGCAGAATAAGTCTTTAATTGATCAGACAGGGTGTTTAGTGTAGATCTACAGGGTGACAATCTGCTCTTTGTGACTATTTTCTGTACCAAATCTTGTAGACAATATAATTCTATGTGACATGCCAGATAATCAACAAGTGAAGAAAGATATGGGTGAAATATGTGTTTACTCACAGCTAGTCTACTATACTGCAGGGTCGTCTTTCTTTTAATTATCCATTAGGTTAAGAGAGAAAGGTACAGACTGCAAGATAGACATTTTGTGTTGAAACTCAGCTGCATTAAAGTGCAGTCCGTTATCTAGTATCTAAATGTTACACATGCCAAGGAAACAATGCACAGGCTCATGAAAGTGGTTTAAGGATAATATGCTTCCTAATTTACAAAACAAAACAAACAAGATGGATAGAAACAAGTTATATAATTTTTAAATAAAAAAATCAAATCACTATATTAAGAAATCATTTAACGTTTTCATATATGATTGTGTATTTATTTTATTTTCAAATTTTATGTAAATTTCACATGATATAATGATTCATTTCTTGTAATGTTATTTTTTGTCCATGCTGACCTTGTTTTCTGTGATGTCTCATTGGTAATGCAGTGACAACTCAGACTGCTTTATGGGTGTCTGGAGTATAGTTCCCTATGTGGTGCCACCTGCCGAGACCCTCCAAATCATAAACAGTGTTTGTGAATTTCAGTCAATTAAGATTGCAGCATCTTATTCACTTCTGAACCCTAGTGTACAGGAGGAGTGATAAACGACCAAGTAAAAAAGTGTGTACAAACATGTTTGTACTTTGTATGTATGTAAGTTTGCTGCAGGCCAACACAGAGGTTGATAAATCAACGCATTAAAGATTTGGCATTGTACATCACTTGTGGTAGCAGTGAACATGATCACAGATAGGGACAACAGTGGTGTAGTCACAATCAATGTGCTGCAAGAGCAATCAATGTTCTTACACGTCATCTGCTGGAGGAGACAGCTCATATGGGTGTGTCCTGCATGCTGTTACATTGATTGTAATTAATCAGTCAATCAGTTGATGTATGTGTGTAGTTAAGAAATAATATATATGTCACCATATATATATTCATTAGAGATAACATATATTTCACGTTGTATATTCATGTTTTCTAACAATCAATGTGGTCTATTTTTCTTTTTAAATATGCCAGATATTTGAATATTTTCAAAGCCAGTTTGTGACAATTACTTGAAGTGCCCTAATTATTAATGATGAATATCAGGGAACAGTACTGGAACATTCATCTGGTATTTAAGAGAAATAGCCTGGCAACAACAATCACAGAAGTCTTCCAGTGAACAGTTTCCATTGCTTTCTTTAATGTGTGCCTTATATTTAGATGCATTTATAGGTCATATGTTTGGCAGTTGTTCTTATGACCTTTGTCATATTTAGTGTGACTGACATTTGTTGTTGTTGTGTGTGTGAGTGAGTGAGAGAGAGAGAGAGAGAGAGAGAGAGAGAGAGAGAGAGAGAGAGACTGGTCATTGTTTTGTGACTGCCTTTATATTTTTTTTGATTAACCATTATGTACTTTGTGACTTACCATTTTGTACTTTTGCTGACCATTATTAAGTATGTTGTGACTGGCCTTTTGTGAAACTGTTGTGCAGTCACCCTTGTCATGTTCTTTATTTTGATTTATATTATAATTTTTTCTTGTTGAGAACTAGTTACCAATTACAGATTGGTAAAACTTTATGTGACATAAATAATGTCACTTAAATGTCTTTATACCATTTATATTGATGCTGAATTGAGAATAAAATAAACAGGGAAAGAGGAGTACTTGGTTTCAAATATCTATGTTGTTCGTCTATCATAGATGATGAGATTCATATTGCTTATTCTGAGGATAAGAGCAAGAGTAGATTATGAAGGTGACTGATGAATTCAGTGCTAACTTCAAAAGGCTTTCTACGGTGCGGGCATGAAATGTTAAATGGGGGTGTGTTTCACAGGATTTTCTGACTTGTTAGTTTTCAGGATGCCTCATGAAGAGTTGTGCACTGGTTGTTCGGTCTTTTCTAGCAGCTTCGCGTGGTACACTGATTGTTCAGCCTGGTGTAGCAGCTTCCCATAATGAAAAGGTTATTCTGTTTTATGTGGCAGATTCCCATAATGCACTAGTAGTTCTATCTTATGTATCAGCTTCCCATAGTGCACTGGTTGTTTAGTCTTGTGTAGCAGCATCCTATAGTGCACTTGTTCTGTATTGTGCAGCAGCTTTCCATAGTGCACAGGTTGTGCGGTGTCAAACGGCATCTTTCCATCTATCAGGACTAATGCAAAAAGCTGTAAACTAATTCTGCACCCAGCAACTCAACATGGGTTTGTTGGTTACTCCTAACATTTGCTTTTCTTTTCTCCATGTGAACAATTAACTTGTTACATTACCACATTACCCATTCTGCACCAATTTGTTGTTAGATTTCACCTATTGTACCCCAATTGTTACTTGGATTTGTCCTAGTTTATGCTCTGATGTTAAAATGGTCTAGTTTGTGATAACATTCCTTATAATTTGGAAATGAAATCGGTACTTTACAGTTACCAGCATTAATTTCCATCAGAGACACGCAGATGCTGAAAATTATTACAGTGCTTTGAAGTCACCCCCATAAACCTGACATTCCATCACATGCATCGAACATTGTCATGAAATTCATTCAGTGCCTTGAAGTTACCCGTAACTGTCAAATGTTATTCTGAAATTAAATTAATTTGTTACTGTTACTTATATTACACTTTGTTATTCTGTTACGCATCTCAAATATGATTAAATTCACTCAGTGCCTTGAAGTTACTCTACTCATACTTAAATTCAATCACATTCATTTAAATTTCATTACAAAATTCAGCTATCAGAATGTTACCGATATCAAACATAATTCTGAAGCTCATGATGTTATTTTAACATTTTTCTGAAATTCAACTTCACATATTGAACACTATGTGTCTCTTAATTACATTCTTTTAAACAATACTGAGAAACCTCATCATATACATAAAACATCCTACTGAAATTCACACAGAAGTGACTACATCACGCATTTTTCAGATCAACAGTAAAAATAACTTTGAAATTCAGTAAATACCTTAGTTAACTGCATCATCACTTTTATAAATTGCATGCATTTGTTTCCTTTTGTATGCATATTTCTGTAGTTTTCATGTACTTTTGGAAAGCCAGAAATGAACTTTTTAAAATCCAGAAATCAACTAGATTATAGAAAAAGAACCTGTATGTAATTATGTTGTAGATTAAGGAATGTTGTGAATTCCATGAAGCGTGGGTAGTGGTTAGTGTACTCTATAAGGAGACCTGGGTTCTAATACATGGTAAAGAAAAGGTTTTTATCTATTGGAAGAGATAATTTTAGCCTCTAAACAACATGGCAACTGCTCAAGGGTTCATGACTTTTAACCTTCAACCGTTTAAAAAAAAAAAATTTCTGGCAACACCAACAATGGTCCAAATATGCCATAACATTTGTTTCTGTTTTAACAGGTCGCATACACCTCATCTCTTTCAGTTGTCATTGAATTTAATTGATAGAGGGTTACCACATCAACCTCATATTTTAGGGAGGGTGTGTGCGTGTTTGTGTAACCATATTAGTCACATATTTCAGGGGTCACTACATCTCATATTTCAAGGGATACCACATCAGTCTCGTATTTCAAGGAGTCACCAAATCTCATATTTCAAGGGATATATCAGTCTTGTTTTTCAAGAGGTCACTACATCTCATATTTCAGGGGTTACAACAGCAGTCTCATATTTCAAGGGATATCACGTCAGTCTCATATGTCAGGGGTTACAACAGCAGTCTCGTATTTCAGGGGTCACCACATCTCATATTTCAGGGGTCACACCATCTCATATTTCAGGGGTCACTACATCTCACATTTCAGGGGCATGGGTTCTAATCCCCAGTAAGCCCAGGGAATTTTTATCTCTTGGAGGTCAAATAAACATATCCAAAATGTGAACATGCCTGAGGACTGCCCAGCCTACAAAGATCTACACAGGCAAGCATGGCCAGACGCCTACAAAGATCTACACAGGCAAGCCTGGCCAGACGCCTACAAAGATCTACACAGGCAAGCCTGGCCAGACGCCTACAAAGATCTACACAGGCCAGCCTGGCCAGACGCCTACAAAGATCTACACAGGCCAGCCTGGCCAGACGGTGTTTAACTGAAGCAAAACTTCTGGATCTTCCACATTAACCTGGTGAATATGGACTTCATCCAGGCAGTGAATGACTGTAGATATAGCATGACCTTTTACCTGAACACTAAAACGAAGAAGACTGCCTTGACTAACCGCTAAACCCTATTCAGAAACTTCCACCCAGATTCCAGCCGTGGTACAAATCTTCCACTCACGTTCCAGCCGTGGTACAAATCTTCCACTCACGTTCCAGCAGTGGTACAAAGTATCATAGCAGTAGTTTATTTTGTTTCAGTAAAACTGAATACAGCAGTTTTTCCTGTACACATGTCACAGGGTTTTCACAAAGTGTTTGTAAACAGTTGTGTTTCATGCCAGGAATGTGAACGGAGTGTTACCACTGTGCCTTACCTAATGTGATAAATTGTGCTTCCTGTGGCAGTTTAAAATCAACATACATGGCAGTCTCAGCTTGAGCATATAATTGTTGTATTATGTGCCTTTTCTTTGTTACATGTAGTTATTTTGTATGCATGTATTTATGTAGATGACTTATTGTTTTTATAGGACACATTTTCACATATAATCAAATGTTTTTTCAACGTGTCCAACTTCTGATAACATGGAGAATGAGAGGTGTTTTATTTTTTTTTTTAAATCTTGATTGTGTAAATCTGTGTTTGTGTATGTGTTGTGTTTTTATGTAAGGTTACAGTTGTGCTTCTGTGTGGTTGTGGGTAAAGTTGAGGGTATCTGCACAGATGTAGGTGTTCTTCTGTAGATTTCTAGGTATCTAGGATGTTAAATAGTTAAGAAATGTATATAATGTATGGTTGACATCAAATGAGTTAAGACACCCTGTAAAAGAAACACTCAGTTTTCTGTGACAACCCTAACAGCTATATGACTATAATGTAAAGTGATTAGTTTGTACTCTGTCAGTAATGATAAACGTAAAAAGCCAAATAATTGTTCCTTTATAACTAGTTTCTGGAACATTTTATTTTATTTTGCTTTCTGGTTTTTTAGAAGTAGATTTCTTTTCTTTTGCATTGTCTGGTAGCAGTATACATGATTGCATATGCACGCACTGATAGAAACACCTCATCTAGTAAATTACTCAATATTTTCAGTTATAATTCTTTAAATTAGCTGCTATTGAAACTTATTTCATAGGTTAACTGTGACTTATGTTAATTTTATGCATTAACCATCATTGTTAATCTGATATTATTGATTGTCCACTGACATCAAAGACATTTCATGGTTTAAGCACTTCTCAACTTCAGTTATTGGGTTACCCGCTATTTTCATGTTTATTTCATACAATTATGAATCTAGTTTCATAGTATTTGACACTGGACCCTGACTCATTTCATAATCTAGGCACTTCACAAATTGTTACTAAGGTAACCGCTATTTTCATGTTGATTTGATTCATTTATCAGTCTAGCTTCATTTGATTAGCCATTGGATCTAGACCTATGTCATAGGTTAACTTATTTTCATGTTTATTTCATACATTTATCAGTCTAGTTTCATAGAATCAGCTACTGTGCCTAGACTGATTTAATATTTGAGGCACTTCACAAATTCTTTTACTAAGTTAACCACTATTCTTGTACTAAGTTAACCACTATTTTCATGTTTATTTCTTACATTTATCAGTCTAGTCTCATAGAATTAGCCATGGACCAAGGCTTATTTCATGTGACTTTTTCCAGGTTGAGACATGTAATTTGTTTTCGTTGATTAATGTGTGTACATTGTGTGCCAGGTATCTCATTTCATTTCACTCTTTGACCACACAAGTTACTCATGAGGTGATGCCATTTATTCCTTATTCCCTACTCCCTCCTTCTTTCCTCCTGTTAAATTCATCAAAATTATTATAATCAAAACATGCTTGATGTATCAGTTTGATTTGAAATTCACTATTGTTTCATGGATTGCCTATCTTTACAACTGTGCTTGTCTATATGCCATAACACTTATAAACAAGCATACACTTATTAATAACCAAATCAAAGTTTTGAGAAACTAGTCAGTCTTATATGGTATATCTTTTTGGTTTCATGTTTTGATATGTGCATATTCGAATATATCAAACAGGTTGACCAATTTTCTTTCCTTTTTTTTAATACTAAAAATTGGTTTCCAACATCGATGTTAATCATGCAGAGATCGATTTTTCTTCATCAGATATATCATTAATGGTACAGCTTCCTGTTTTTGTTGTAGACTTGTTAGAAAGTGCCTTTAAACAAAAGTTCTTCTAAAATAATTGTGTTTTATGCTTGTCTGTGATTGTTGTAGACAGGCCATATACTTCTCCATTCCGGCTAGTTGTTACTCCTTGTTTAAGTAGATATTTTGTTGATTCCCTAAGCTGCTGACTTATCTACTCTTGGCAGTCCTTGTTTTGTAAATACCTGCATCTTCATTTGCCCAGTTCCTCCCAATTGAACATAAGCCTTCAGCCAACTTATAGCAGTCTGTTCTATCCTTTTCTATCTCCTGTAGCTCCCTTCATGTCCTCCCGTATTCTTCATCTCTAGATTTTATTTTAAATTTCTGCATATTCCTGGATCTTTTATTTTTCTGGTAACAGCAGTGTCAATGATCAAATCTGACACATAGATGATTGTGTAGTCCCATTGAAGGATTACCTCCATCGCACTTGAAATTATCCATGGCTGTTTTGATTCTCTTCTTTTGTGGTCACAAAGATCTTCTCAGCTCAATGTATGTATTCAGTAGCCGAGCGAGAATTCCAGCATGTGCACACATGCTATAAACAGCTGACACAGACTATCTTGATATCATTTGTCAGTCCAGTGCACTAAAAGTAGCAGCACCTTTATGGACTATGCTAGAGTTCAGTGCTAGTGAATTGGGGGTGGGGGGATCTGTTTTGGGTGTGATATATTACATCACAACTGGTGTAATATCAATCACATGGCCCCTAAAATGCTGATTGGTCTACAAGAATACATGGCTAGCAGAACATGTCCTATATGACTCATAGTTTGTGAAAACTGTAAAGGGTATATGGTGTTTGCCTCTTATTTTTATAGACCCGTCGGTGCTCAATGAGTGATGTAGCCAACATCGTCCCGGCTACCTTTACTGCCCCGACATTTCCCGGTATAAATTTTAGAATGGGTTGAAGTGACAGCCTGTGTCCATGTTTAAATATCCGCCTCAGTGGGGATGCAAACACATGGTCACTGGGTGTTAGGCTTACATGCTAGCCACAGCCGCCATGAAACAGCCTTTAACTGAACACAATCCATATGTTGGACAGCAACAGTGCTGCACAAGGTTGTCACTTCTTCACTGTGCAGCCTTATCCTGTTTCATTTGTTGAAAATAGTATTCTTGTCTTGAAGATATCTTCAAAATATTTCCTTATCTGATTGCCTGCCAAACAAAAAAGTGGTCCTGACCAAACAGAAATTCAAGGCAGAAAATTTGAAGTAGGGGTGTGTCACAATAATGCTTTTAGAATGGTTAAAATGGTAGCAGACATATTATATTACATATCAAATTAAAGAGGATTGCACAGAGAACATGACTGTGTTAATAATTAATTGATAGGTTAGAAATATTATGACAATAATGAGAGGTTTAGTAATAACAATTGAAATTAAAAAGGTAAAAAATATTTTAAAATTTCACTTACTAAGGCTTTATTTTGTATTCACGGCAGCTAATCCAGTTAAATTTGCTGAATATTGTTGCTTACACCACTTTTGTTCAATAATATCACAAGAACTGCACCACAACACCAATAAAACATAATTAAAACATATTATTTTGAAGCACATAATGTTCAGGCAAAATGGAAAATGTCAGGAACACACCTGGCAGATTACTGAGTAGTTGAGTACTGAAAAAAAAAATACACTATTTTATATTTAGTTATATTCTTCTAAATTTAATTATTTAAATACTCCTTCAATGCTTTGTGATAGGCAAAGTAAATTTAGTGGCACAGGTATGGCCTATTAGCGCAAGCATAAGTCGGCATTTGCCATCATAATATGAGGAACTTTAACTGTTAGATTTCTTTTGAAATTATGACCGTCTTCTAATTTAACTGACTACTGCATGTGGTAAAAGTGTTAGAATCTTTCACGCAGTCCTTTACATCACAATAACCTTAATATAAAATTGTTTAAAACGGTAATTTTATTAAAATATATGAGGTCCAAAACCAGAAGGTATTGTCACTTCGAATTTCGAATCACAACAATTATTTCGAATCACACCAAACTCAATTTCTCCTAAACAAGAAATGGGGCCTAGCTTGTTCTTGCACATGGGCGGAAGCGAAATCTTTCATTGTAAAGTTTAATTCAATGGGACACTAAAAATTGTGGACTAAAAAGGAGAAATGGATCAATAAACGCACTATATATACTGAACCGATAGGTCGGTTCGCGGGTGCCAAAGTAGGTCCATGGAACCGACCTATCGGTCTGTGGCAGAGAATCAGTTAATGGCCTTGTTCTTCCCTCACTCTGTTGTTTTCATAACAAAAGCTGGTTGATGAATCTGGAATCGAACAGAATTGTTAACTCCTATCTTTAAGTTGCATTTGCTTTTGTGTGTGTGTCGCAGATGTCATGTGTTTGTAATGTCTGTCTGTTTTCATCATTCCCATTTACCTGTATAATCTATGTAATGTAAATTATCCCCCTCTCCCTTCCTTGTTGTTAGTTTGTTGCAAGCTAACTTACTCCAGAGTTTGTCTCCTCGACATTCCAATTTGATTAGAGACCAACTTTTTAAATTGTTTACAACTGGAATTTAACTGTTTTCTGTATTAAAACATTTAAAATAAAAACATTCTGCATTAAAACATTCTAATATAAATCTGTTTTCTTCTAATTCAATTCACATTTGCTGATGCCTCAAGAATAAATCGGGTGTCCTTTTTTTTTAAGCTTAGTAGTGTTTTTTTTTAAACTGCTGTTTCTTTGTAAACTTGAGTTTCAGATTTAAATTTGTCTGATTGAATATTTAAGTGAAACTGCAACAGCCATTTTGAATTTGTAGATGTGACTGTAAGAAATGGATAATGGTGTTGAGTGTAACATGAATTTATGTTGTGTCTGACATTGTATAATTTACCTAAAATGTTGTTTAACTAAGAGACATTTATATTTTGTTTCTATTTTATTTGTCTGAAAATATAAAGTTTTCCTCTTGTACAGGTAGATATTTTTATTGTAGTCGTGAAATAATGTGATGTAGCATCATGTGTTGTTATATAAAATCATAACATTAGAACAGATTCTTATGTTCAAGTTATAATATTCTAATAGGCCTTGTGGACATAAGGTTTCTAATTAAAATAGTTAAAACAAACACGTAGTCAACATTTTCACTGTTTAATATGGTTTTGGTAATAGTTTGTATAATTGGGGACTTTGTCTTTCATGGTTAGTGGTCAGACTAAAACTAGGGAATGGCATTGCTTTGACATACACAGAATAAATGTGACATTGTGTTGGCACATGAAATAGATATCTGGAATTGTGTTTTGACACAGAATCGATGTCTCACACTGCTGTGACACAAATAATAGATATCTGGCATTGTGTTAGCATGTAGAATAGATGTATGGCATTGTGTTTTGACACAGAATAGATGTCTGACATTGCTGTGACACAAATAATAGATATCTGGCATTGTGTTAGCATGTAGAATAGATATATGGCATTGTGTTTTGACACAGAATAGATGTCTGACATTGCTGTGACTCAAAGAATATATATCTGGCATGTGTCAGAGGAAAGAAAAGGTGGCAATGAGAGGAAGCTGTTCAGCCATTTGATAGTAGCTTGACCTAATAAATTAGTAGTCCATTAACATTTCATGCCTCTACAGCTGTAGAAGTAATTCAGTTAACGAACTTGAAAGTAGCTAGTTAAAACCGTGGTTTGTAAATGTCCCGTAAAAAAGAATCTTCAGAAGCTAAGTCCTTAGCAAGAGCAAAGAGTTCAACCAAGAAACACTTAAGTTTCACTGCCACATCATGCGTGTCACATACATCGATAGCCAAACATGATTTTGACATACCAAATCAATCCAATGGCTGATATCTGGATTTTGACAGATTCAGTTCATAGAAGTAGGCATGAACATGAATTATTTGATGAGCTGATATGTTCTAATCCTGTGTAGAAGCAAATGAAAACCATAAACTGATTAGAGAAATTAGACAAAGACAGTCAACAGTTTTAGACACGTTATGAGAAGGAATAAACTAGAGAACTTGGTGACAACTGGCAAGATTGAGGGGAAAAGAACAAGGGGAAGGCAAAGAAGTAAATTTCTGGATGCCCGTGTGGCATGGTCAAGACAAGAACATGGAACTGATCCACGACAGTGGTGATCGTGTGAGATGGTGAAACAATACCGCCTATCACCGTGGCACATGATGATGATGATGAATCCTGTGTGCCTACAATCGATGATGCTCTGAATATTGTGCTGGAGGAAGATTAAGATTCACTTTGATTTATTCTTTCAAGGGGATGCTATGTAAAAAGGGGAATGCAGACCACCAGCACATTTAGCTCAGAATGGACAACTCCAGCGCCTCAAGCTCAGATACAAATATGGACGCGCGTCATTGTCTTATGGAGATAAATCACATAGTTAAAGTAGGTTTTTGTTTAAAAATCCCCTGCTGTTCGCTTTTTTTTTTTTTTTTTTTTAAATTTAAGTGAAACAAAACTCATACATTTGTGGTTTCCAGCATAAAACTTGTAAGCAAGGAACGCAAGTAGTGCATTGGCTGGCCGGCAGAAGTGTTTCTATTTCAATCCGCAGTTGAGGAATTTACCTTTCCCCGACCACATGGCTCTATGGTTTCCTCTCATAAAATGATTGCCTGAGATGTCACTAGTGAGAAAGGCCAATGGCGACCTTATCTCATAGTGGTCTGGTATATATGAATTCTAGGACTTTTGTGTGTGCTTGCAACAGTCTGCCACAGGTTCACCACTACTGCTTACATGGAACAAGTTAGTTGCATATCCTTCACAGGATGTGGCAGTCAACCCCAGCATGTTTGGACTGATTTCTTGGCAAGTTTACGTTCAGTAGTTTGCTTGTAAAGATCATTGAAACATTGTCTTGTCGTGTGTGTTACTCAGAGGCTGTTTTTTGAGAATGTAAATATTGACTCATCTAGTGAATGGATTCACACTGAAATAAATAAATTCATATTATTTTCCCATTATGCCAGTTTTCTGTCTTTTTATATTGAACATGACCAAATGGATAAGAGTGCTCGTCAACTTCCTTTCCCACAGTGTAATATACGGGTATATGGGAATATTCAACAATTTAATCAGTACAACTAGCTTGGAACAGTCAAAACATCTGATGGACTGTGCCTGGAAGAGAATAGAACAATAATACCTATGGTATGGGTAAACTTTTGCAAGTTGGAAAACATACTGACCAATTAAAAGATGTCATTTGCAACTTGAAAAAGAGTGTTTAAGTGCTACACAGACTCTGAGCAGTTGTATGGATGTGAAACTTGAACATAGATAAGCTGAGAAAATTCTAATGGCAATGCAAATGGGGTTTCTGAGGACACTGTAAAAAATACCATGGTCAGACAGAAAAATTAGCAAGTCCTGAAAGAAACACAAGGAAACCGTAAAATTAATGGAGAAACTAGATGTAGACAGTGAAGACTTTTTGTGCACTCTATGAGAAGTACTTTGTTACAGCTGGCAAGATTAAGAGGGGAAGGCCTGGAAATAAATATCAGGATGATTTTACCACAGTGCATAATGGAGCCACGAACACAGAGATGATCCTCTATCCTGGTGATCCTGTGAGATAGCGAAACATGACTGCAACGGTTATCGGCATAACTGATGATGATAAATTGAACAGAATACTTTCACACGAGTTTGGTTGGCGAGTACAGACAGAAGGGCCTCAAGGGTGTTATCATTACTTTAATCGACAACGTGGTCAAGGAATCTCCACGGACCTGAAATGCGAGATAGATAAGCTCATGACAGTTAACGAACTGGATACTCGCGGAGACAACATAAGGCCTGACCAAAGATAGTGTTAAGGTGAAACACTTCTCTGCTAGGACGGCAAGGGGTGAGAACGTAGTCAGGCGCGTATTGTCCGGGTGACTGACCTTGGATTGTTGAGGCCATTTGCTGTTCGTTCGTTGGCTTTGAACTCAAGAGCAGTCCATACTTATGCTACTACTTCTAATTGTTGCCACGAATCTCCAAGGCCAGCGCGGCCTTTGGCAGACTGTACAAGAATGTATGGGACAGAAATGGAATAAGCCTACAAACAAGGCTGAAAGTGTGTGATCCACACAGCTATAAGCTTGTGAAACATGGACTGTTTATCAGCGACATGCTAGGAAATTAAACCACTTCCACAGTCTGTCTTAGGAAGCTATAGAAGATTAAATGGCAAAACAAGATCCCAGACACTGGAGTTTTATAGTCTGTTTACTTTTGTTTGCCCCAATATAAAATTCCATATCTCAGTAACCAACTGAGGGAAAATGATGAGATTTATCATATAACCTTATAATTATGTCCACCCAACAAAACAAAACAAAAAATTGTTCTGGAGATTGTACAGCAGATTTCAAAGTTTGTTTATATACGGGTCAGAGATGAAGTGCACATTATTAAATGTATTACGTCTTCACACGGAAACATTAGCGTTGAATAGTTAATTTTCTCGTGGGACATGGGATTGGCCTTATGACAAGAGCCTCGCGTAGTGGAACGGGGCATTACTGTAAAACAAGTTTGTTAGCGAGAAATCACTAGTTTTTCACCAAAACATCAAAGAAATGTCGCCGCTTTCCATGATTTAAGTTGCTTTTGGACCAATCAAAGACATATTCCTTGGGTGGGGGTAAATATAAGACGGTAGGAAAAATTTCATAACGATGCAACAGACAGTTTTAAAAATAATTGATCGTGAATAAAGGCATTCATTTCTGGACAGACTATAGAAAGAGCATCCATGCCCAGTATCCACACTCTACTAATGAAAAATCAGATTCACTGGGCTGGTCACTTACCTCGTATGCCAGATCACAGGATCCCTAAACAATTTTTTTTACAGCGAGCTGCGTTGTGGTAAATGCTCCCAAGGCGGCCAGAGGAAACGCTTTAAAGACACTCTGAAAATCTCACTTAAAGCTTTTGGAATTCATCTTGACACCTGGGAGACTGCTGCTAAATACCGTAATTCGTGGCGTACATCATTACATAAGGGTGCAGTCACCTGTGAAGCAACCAGTACTGCAAGAGCTGTGAAGGAAAGGCTGGACAGAAAAACCACTGCAGGAGATCCTCCTCCTGGAATGTCAAGCATTCTTTGCCCAAATTGTCAAAGAACATTTCGAGCCAAAATAGGCCTTATCAGCCATCTTAGAACTCACGGCTCAATGCTTTCAACCCCACTGGATGAAATGAATGGTCATCATCATTCTTTATGGACAAAAACAACAAGTGTTGCCACTACTGGGGAATGCACTGAACTCATTCTGCGTGTGAATTAGCTTGCCCTATTCCATCCATCATGAGCCATGCCGATAAGCGTGGGCGGTCATGTTTTGCCATCTCATTCGATCACCAGAGTCGTGGATCAGCTCCGTGTTCCTGTCTCGACCATGCCACATGGCCAAGCAATCCAGGTATTTACTTCTCGGTCTTCCCCGTCGTCTCTTCCCTTCGATCTTGCCAGTTGTCACCATGCTTTCCAAGTCATTTCTTCTCATAACATGCCTAACACATTTTGACTGTCTACGTCTAATGACTCTAATCAGTTTACGATCTTCATTTGTTTCTTGAAGGACTTGTTCATTGGTTTTTCTGTCTGTCCATAGTATTCTTTGCATTTTCCTCAGAAACCACATTTCCACAGCCATCATATGTTTTTCAGCCTGACCGCTCATTGTCCACGCTTCACATCCATACAAAAGTTCAGGTTCTATGTAGCACTTCAACGCTATTTTTCTCGTTTCAATTGATATCTTTTTATTGGTCAGTATGTTTTTCATCTTGCAAAAGGCTACCTTCGCAACGGCAATTCTTGTTCTAATCTCTTCAAGGCATCTCCCATCAGATGTTATGACTGTTCCGAGATAACTGTACCGATTCACTTGCTTAAGAATATGCCCATTTACTCGTATATCAATCACATTGTGGTATTTCCTTCTTCCCAGTGACGACCGTAACCTGTGTCTTCTTACTCTTCAATTCTAACCCTAGTTGTTCACTGTGGGCAACAACCGCATCTACTAAATGTTGCAGGCCCTGTTCATTGTCTGCAATCAAGACTGTGTTGTCTGCATGTTATTAATGTGTCGTCCTCCAATGTAGATTCCTTCCATATCTTCTATATTTCTGAAGATAATTTCACTGTACATGGGAAAAAAATATCTGGAGACATTACACATCCCTGTCTCACACCTCTTTTAATAGGCTGATATTGACCTACGTCATTATCAATTCTGATGGCAGTTTGTTGTTTCCAATATATGTTTTTTACAAGTCTAAGTCTTTTCCATCAATTTGTAGATCTTCAAGCATCCTTATCATGTCGATATGTCTCACTTTAACGAAAGCCTTTGTGTAGTCAATAAAGCAAAGGTGTAGATCGTTGTTTACTTCTATAGAACGTTCAATTACGGTTCTCAGTATATACACAGCATTTACTTCTACACACCCACAATGTTCTTCTCATATTTCGGGTTGTATTTTCGTCCTAACTCTTTGCATGATAATTCTCAGCAGAAATCTTCGTGATTTGGCTCATTATACTAATTGTTAGATGTTGATCACATTCCAAGGCTCCTGATTTCTTCGGGATTGCGATAAATATAGAATTACATAAGTCAGGAGGTATATCTCCAGTATCGTATATTTCCCTATTACCAGTGTCCTTTTGCCATCAGGCGAACCCACTCCGACTTCTGAGGTACTTTGTAATTATACGTCCCCAAGTCTAGGACAGGAAGTCAACATGAGAAAGATTAAAGCGTCGAACGGTCACTTAGCATTATCCTCTTTGGACAACAATCACCTTCTAGTTAATATCATATTTGTGGCTGACTCACTGATGTCATAGGGTTGTAACATCTGAGCCAGGGATGAACCCTAATATAACTTCACTTCTGAGGTTGAATGTGGTACGGGTAATGATATAATGGCGATGGGGAAAAAAATAATAATAATTTAAAAAAAAACACAGCCAGTCGCTGTTTCAATTATTTTCACCTGCTTTTCAAGCGTTTGTGTTCGGATTTATCATCTTCGTGAATAAACCTACACATGATATTATGAGATTTCAGATACATGGCGGTGTACGAACACAGAAAGAAGCATCGCAGAAACTGGAACTGATGATAATGTTACTGACACAACAGAATGATTAGTTACCTGCAAGAAAGGGACGGGGTCGAAGGACACCACGGATGACATGTGATTTTATAGACACCTCAGGAATTTACACGATTAAGGCAGGAGCACTGGTACAAGCTCTAGAGCAGTGGTTATCAACCGGTGGGGAATCCCCCCCCCCCCCCCAGGTGGGAATTTTAGGGTTTCCAGGGGGGGGGGGGGATTAAGATTATTTCTAGATTGTGTTAATACCAGAACCGATTACTTGATATTGTTTTTCCCTTCATACTTTACGGTTCTGTACGTATCACCCTTCTGAAATTCATTTCTTCTTCTTCTTCTTCGTTCATCCGGATTTTTTTTTCGGATGTGACTGCGTTGTGCCTGTTTACAGCAGAGCTGCGTTCTTGCGCCGTTAGGCCGACACATCCGACTTCTGCGGGCATTTGTTGACCAGGTTAACCTTCCCGGGGAAATTCATTTTATAACGTAAGTAGATCCGCAAATCACATTTTATGTAGATGTCTAGACTTGTTTTAGTATGTGCTGTTAAATTTAGCTTCAATTATTACGCATACTGTGTAGGGACAGGGGGAAATTTTTAGGGAGGAAATACAAAGGGGGGAATGGCGTTCTAAAAATATGGTGGGGGTGGGGGGATGACGTCCTAAAAATATGGTGAAGGGGGCATAGGCCAAAAAAGGTTGAGAACCACTGCTCTAGAGTATCTCCGGAGGGCCTTGTTGAGATCGACTTTCTGCAAATAACGTGAATAAATGAATGAGTGAATGAATGAATATGAGACAATTAAGATACTTGAACTAAATGGGGAGGGGGGGGGGGGGGACAACACACAGCTGCTTATGAAATGAAGTTCTGGAGGATAAGTTGGGGAGGAACGTGCAAGAGGCAGTCAACGTTACAGGTAAATATAACATCAAAAGAGGGACTGGCTGATATGAATGCACCTCAAAGATGCAAGATGGAGGGCACTGGAGACTAGTTACAGCTAACCTTCAACGTGGAGATGGAAACTGATGATGCCGATGGTGTTGTTGGTGGTGGTGGTGATGATGTTGCCTGCTACAGAATTAGTTTGTAGCCACGATAAACGACATCTGATAAGAGAAAGTTAGTCAGTCAGTCAGTCAGCCAGTCAGTCAGTCAGTCAGTCAGTCAGTCAGTCAGTCAGTCAGTCAGTCGACAGATCATTCTCATTGCACATCGAACCATTCAGTCCATAATTGTTCGGATCCCCTTCTCAGCAAATCCCACAGCGTGTAGCGGCTAACGACACCAGTTATGTCTTGGTTTATCAATCTTCCTTGGCTTCCTGTGTAGTGTTCTTGTTTGGTCACACCTCTTTTAATTTGCTGTTCTCGCAGTCTGACCATGGTTGTAGATTCGCAGTCATCACTTGGTTCTCGCAAAAGTCTTACTTCTCTTAGAGCATTCAGAATGTCAGCCTGGTCCATGGCGCGTCCGCCCTCCACATTAGCCTTACCTGCGACTTCCATGGTCAGGCTACTTGTGGTCTCAACAAAAGAGCCAGAGTCCTCCTTCACAATTCTAGCACATGTATGGACTACGCTTGAATTCAAAGCGAGCGAACACAAGTTCCTTGCATATGCTTCACAGGACGTCGCAGTCCTCTAACCCCAGCATTTTTGGCTGTTTGCGATTTCTTGGCAATTGCCATTGCTTTCTGAACTACCCGAGTTCGTACCATAATATGAAAACCAACGCAAAGCGATCTGCTGACAAATCGCCCGCAGAAACGTTTCGAACACGGTATGCGGGATTACGAACTGCGTCCGTAACGCCTTTACGAACAAAACAAAATAAACAAAAATCATGTTCACTCTTTAATGTTTCCATTCCAGAATGTTCTCTTCCTCTCTCTTCACCTCTTGCCCTCCTCAACTATTGTGTGTAGTGTTGCCTTTGAGCGAGTGTTCTGACGTGTGACATGCCCAACCCTGGAATGCTCTCTTAGTGTCGCCACTGATAAAACTGGTCCTTGGTGGCATGTATGTTGTGCTGTTATTTCCTCGAGAGGAGATTGGAATCAACATGCACATCTTTAACCTGATTATCTGTTGGGATTAGTTACTGACTTTTTGTCTACACTCCTCTCTTCCGTCTTATCCTCCATATATCCCTTTCTTTCACTCTCTCTCTCTAGTTTTCCCTCAACACATACTCCGACAACAGTTCTTTTTAACATTAAATAAAAGATTTATTTATAAAACTATGTCTTGTGTATGGATGGGTATTGTCTGTGTAGTTGCTAGTGTTCTTCTGGTGTGGCTGCTAGATAAGATGTAGATAGATAGTCTTCGTGTCTTTCTCTCGTCTCTTCTCTCGGCTAAAGTACAGGACGATATATAGACACCACAGAACGATCTCACCCTGACGGCTCCGTCTGCTTGAGTCTGTAGATAAATCCGTTCTTTGTAATGAAAATGTTCACCACTGTATCAATGTACTTAACTCGCTCACTATTTGCTGTCCGCTTAAAATGAATGTTCGTTGTTTTCGTATAGCGTTCTTTAATCCATTCTGGAACAACACATCGAGATTCTAGAATGTTCTATTAGTGTTCTGTAAAAGTTCTACACTCGATATTTTGTAATTGATATATGCCCTTGGTACGCACTTTGCTACTCTATGAGATTGAGTCATTTGAGCTTTTCCATTAGCTCATCTGATCTTTATTATTCTTTCTCTGTCGTCCTTAATTCTTCCGGTGAGACTTCTATTCTTTCTTTTCTCCTGCACAAGTGTCGTGCTTTATTACTTTAAAGGGCTTTCTTGTGGGTTATCAACACTGAGTGATCTGGACCACAGCCATCTGTATTCTCTTATTTGATACGTCTCGCACTGGTATGGAAACCTGGTTGAGATACATTTAATAGTGAGATCTGTGTCTGCTTCCTCTTCTCCCCTATGTGAGTGTCTTTTCCTCCAGCCGAAATGAAAAGGCTTCCGAAAAAACCCACTCTGACATAGGATAGAAGATTCACCCCACATCTATACTGTTCCTACTAATAGAAAACAATATTGAATGCACTTCACTAATATCTATATTCCTATTCTAAAACTATACTCTAATATACCTTATTTAGGCATCTATGTTCCTTTATAGAATTAATGTAAATCCACGAATCGAAATTTATCCGCATCCAAGCACTTTATCCCATTATAAGGGAGGATATTTCTTTTCATTACAGGACACATAATTCTATCTTCTCGTCCAGTTTGGAATACACACACTACACTGACAAAGAAAGTGGCTACTCTTTATAGGTCAGTCTATGTCGCATAATCCTTGACATTGCTGGACAAAGCAAATTCAGACTTCATTATCCCTTGTCAGTGGAAAATTTCTGATCTCGAACTTTTCCGTTGTTTAATACAACCAAACCGCATTCTGCTGTCCAGTCTTAGTCGCAAACCTACCTCCAGAACGCAATAGGCTGGTCCATGATACTGTCTGTCTTTGTAGCAAACTAATTTTTCCACTCTACAGGTCACCTGTGTTGTAGTCGACTCTCCCGCCTTGACCTACATACACATGCGCTGGTCAATCCGTTGTTTATATCCTTCTGTTTCATTAACCCTTCTGCTCCCTGGGTGTTCGCTGCATACAGTCGTCGATCTGGGAATCACTAACATTCAGCATTTCACGACATATGTGTACATTTCCTCTGGCTCTGCCATGGGCATTTCATGTGTGCTCCTCGTAACAACATTGGGGTAAACCCAAAGTTGATTTTGTATGCAATGTTACGTTCAGTAGTTTGCCATTGCTTTCTGAGCGAGAAGCCGACGTTTAAGTCCAACTTAATGCCGGTGTAGTGGTTGAACCTCCTACCTCACCATCAGCGCACAGGAAGTTTAAGAGCGAGCTCCCTTATCCTTTGATCAGTCATCATCATACTATAGGCGTAATGGGAGATTTATTTATTTCTGATCGACCCAGCTTAAATGGGTTTTCAAATTGATCTGATCTCCCAGATCGACCCAGCTTAAATGTGTTTGTAATTGAACTGATCTCCCAGATCCATCCAGCTTAAATGGGTTTTCAAATTGATCTGATCTCCCAGATCGACCCAGCTTAAATGGGTTTTATAATTGATCTGATCTCCCAGATCGACCCAGCTTAAATGGGTTTTTAAATTGAACTAATCTCCCAGATCGACCCAGCTTAAATGGGTTTTATAATTGATCTGATCTCCCAGATCGACCCAGCTTAAATGGGTTTTTAACAAGCTAGTTACGTGTCATTTACAGGACGTAGCAATCAACCCTATAATTTATGGACTGACTGTGATTTACTAGGATTTCCCAGAGCCACCCAGCTTAAATGGGATCTTTAATTGATCTGATCTCCCAGATCGACCCAGCTTAAATGGGTTTTTAAATTGAACTGATCTCCCAGATCGACCCAGTTTAAATGGGTTTTTTAATTGAACTGATCTCCCAGATCGATCCAGCTTAAATGGGTTTTTAACAAGCTAGTTACGTTTCATTTACAGGACGTAGCAATCAACCCTATAATTTATGGACTGACTGTGATTTACTAGGCAATTTAAAATTCAACACCGTGCTATTACTTTATGAACCTAAATGGTCCCGTCAATATTATTGATAGTGAAGGCAGTCGGTGTGATGTAAACCGCATCAGCCATCGAGTGTCGACTGGTTCAAGAAATGTGGATCTGGAACCATATACCCAATACGCCTCAAAGCGTGGAAAGTGGCATTTTATTTTATTTTAAAAATTATTTATGACATATTCGTCGACGTGGTATTTCTGGATAACCTACCGTACAGTAACTAGATGTAAGAGTCGTAATTACATCGAAGATATAGCATAGCTGCTTCAGTGACAAACAAAACAAGTAGGTTTGGACGAATGTGGTACACAATAATTTGAACAATTATTACTATGTTCATTTCCGTTCACTGAGCATTCAAATTGTGGAAGATACTTCAAAACAAAACAAATAACATGATGACCCTAGTATGACAATATATTATCCTTCTGTCCCTGAAGTATCCCTGTGTATAATGTCATAAAACAAGAGGGAAATGCAGTTTACAGCCCGAGCGGTTTGGATCACAAATGGCCAACGTTTGTATGTTAGTGATTTATACATGTGTCAAATCTTCCCCTGCTGCACTTCATTTTCTTCACCATAATGCCGCGTTGGCCTATAGAACAACAATAACGACAACAACAACAACAACAACAACAACTAACTACTACTACTACTACTACTACTACTACTACTACTACTACTACTACTACTACTACTACTACTACTACTACTACTACTACTACTACTACTACTACTACTACTACTACTACTACTAACTATTGTTATTTCTTCTTCTTCTTCTTCTTCTTCTTCTTCTTCTTCTTCTTCTTCTTCTTCTTCTTCTTCTTCTTCTTCTTCTTCTTCTTCTTCTTCTTCTTCTTCTTCTTCTTCTTCTTCGTCTTCTTCTTCTTCCTCCTCCTCTTTTTTGATTTGCTTCTTCTTCTTCTTCTTTCTCCTCCTCCAAATACCCCAGCCCCAATTTCTCAGTATCATATGAACACTCTTCTGTAGAGTGTTATGTTGTCAGTACAAGAACAATGTCACCAACATTTTACACCTCCAGCTTCACAATACGTTTTTCTTTCCCACTTAAAAAGTTAACACCATCACTTTTTTTAAATTTAGATAACGAATTCACCGGACTATATAATTTATCTATCGTGCGTTGGTCTAATCTGATACACTAATCTGTTTTAACATTGCGTTAGCTGTTATTGGTTGCATCCATCATCACAACCGATATTTGAAATTTGGTTATCGTTTACGTATTTCTTTATCTTCATACGTACAAGGTTCACAAAACTTGGTTTTAAGAGAAAAGTGAATAATTTGTAGCAGGCAATCCTTCTGAAAACTGTTACACACAGGAAGAGCAAAGAAAGACAAAGCTAACCAAGAAATGAGAACATCACAGATGGACGGGTCACGATATTACTGGGTTTATATGTATCTCTGTTGCGAACGTGTTACGAATACAATTCGTAATCCCGCATGCCGCGTTCGAAACACAGCTGCGGGCGATTTGGAAGCAGAAACCCTTGCGTTTGTTTACATACAATGGTATAAGTGCCATTCGTTCAAAAAGGAATGTCAAACTACCGAATGTAAATCTTGCCAGGAATCACAAAGAGCCAGACAGTTCTGAAGTTGACGGTTACGTCATGTAAAGGATATGTAGCTAACTTTAGCTATACGTATTGCGAGAGTATAGACCAATGTGCGAGCAGGCGCAGTGTGCATTTGTGGGACAAGTTAGGAAACGACACGAACATCTCGAAACAAGGCACGAAATGACAGCAGGAGAAAGACACCCGGTGTGGGCCCGCCAACAGAGAGAATCAGGAAGGTAAAAGCATTCCAACTTCTGACAATCAGAAGCCTCCTGTCGTGCTGGCTTTTATCGACTCGATTATACGATTACCCCTACCCCGTTCAACCTCAAAGAGAAGTTATATTCACAGTCCATCATTGGCTCAGATTAATGTGTCCAGAGAGCAGAGATAGGATATTAATTTGAAGGTGATTGTTGACAAGGAAGTCTCTGTGGCGAAGTGGTCAAGCCGTTTGCCTCTCGCTCCGAAGGTTGTGGGTTCGATTCCAGGTTACGTCTTTCGGTTCACGGATAAATTATATATATATATATATATTCTCAACCACAGCGGTTTGTGGCCGTTTGTGATTTCATGACAAGATTATGTTCAGTAGTTTGACAATGCTGTCTGAACGACCGGCGCGTGTGCGTGCGTCAACTGACGTCGAACAAGGTACACAACATCATCTAACATAGACAAGCCATCAAACGTCAATTAACGATACACAAAACGTCAACTAACCATGGACAAGACATAACATCAACTAACATAGACAAACCATCCATCAAACATCAATTAACGATACACAAAAGGTCAACTAACCAAGGACAAGACATAACATGCCAACTAACGGTTGACAAGACAAAACGACAACTTACGGCGGACAAGGCAGAAAGCCTCAATTGACAAGACACAGCGCCAATGAATAGGTTACAAACTGTCAACTAACATTGAAAATTACAAAACATCTATTATATGCGGACAAGACACAAATCATTAACTAACTGCTAGCAAGACATAAATCAACAACTAACTGATGATTCAAGTGAAAATGAAATGCGAGGCTGGACTACGCCATGACAATAAGTGCTTACTTCCCTGTATGTACTTTTATCTGTGTGCGCCTAGGGCTTTATGCCCGTATCTCCACAAGCGTGTCTCCGTGCGCATCTGTATATGTGTGTGAGGATACAAATTGCATGCCTCTATACGAACGTATAAAAACAGACACCCATTAGTGATATATCTCTTATCAGCGCCTCGAATCGAACAAAGACCACGTATACTATCTAACTGCTGCCGGCCAACTATGAAGCATTCACGGGCTCACTTAACCATGGAAGTGATAACATTGGCACAGTCACAATGCAGGCCTGCCTAGAACGTTGCCGTGTAACGTCCTGAATAACCACAGGTGAATGTCTACTTTCAGTAGTGAGTGTTGTCTCCCCTTCTAAATCTCCTTTAATTTTGCTTAAGTTAATTAGCTAACGGGATTCGCTGTTGCCTTGTGATTAGACGCTTGCCTGTCGTCCGGTGCCCACGGATTAGAATTCTCATCGAGGCGGGTTTGTAAGTTGACCAGGGCCTCCAGGTCGACTCAGTCTAAAATGAGTACCAGCAAATGTCTTGGGAAGTGAAGTCTGCCGGCGTGACGGTGACCACGTCATCACCCCAGTGCCAATCGATCTATAACAAATATGGTGATAGCACAATATTACAATAGTTGCCACAGAGTGTAAAGGGGCTCTTCAGTTCTTTGGAAATTAGAACTTCATAGCGCAAAATTAAACAGTGTGTTAAATTACGTACTTTGTGGAAGTGGTAAACCTTAAAGACTAGGATAAATAAAACAATCAAATAAATCGCAACCACATTTACACACACACACACACACACACACACACACACACACACACACACACACACACACACACATACAGAAACACACACACACGCCACACACATACAACATGAGGAATAAGAATGCCTGTGTATGTGTTCGTACATGTACTTGTATGTATTCGCGCTTGCGCTATGTCTAGCTAACTAGTACCAAATAATAATAATAACTATCTTGTTCTTTAGAACGAACTCGAGCAAACATTTGTCAAGGAAACATTTCACGTTGGCTTTTCTTTGTTTGAATATTCTGATGAAGTGTTTACTAAGTGCGCTTGAAACGGTTTGGTATTTATTTTCTTCCGTGTTATTTCTGCGATTATCGGTACCTTTATGCAAGGAAGGAAGGGAAGATAATAGAATCTAACTTAGATAAGCAGGCTACTGGCAAAGAGGTTCGGGCACAGTTAATAAATCCGCATACCCGCTTTCGAAACACAGCTGCGTTGGTGTTTTTTACGAAATAGTATGGGTACCGGTCGTTCAGAAAGCAACAGCAAACTATTGAACGTAAACTTGCCAAGAGATCACGACAGCAAAAAATGCTGGTGTTGACTGCGACGTCCTGTAAAGGATATGCAACTTTCTTTGAACTTAGATAAACCTAAGAAACAATGTCGTTAAAATTTAATCTGGCTATGGACAGTGCTGTGAAAGAGGTATAACATATCGATAAATCAATAGTAATAAAACTAATAGTAGTAGTAGTAGTAGTAGTAGTAGTAGTAGTAGTAGTAGTAGTAGTAGTAGTAGCAGCAGCAGCAGCAGCAGCAGCAGTAGTAGTAGTAGTAGTAGTAGTAGTAGTAGTAGTAGTAGTAGTAGTAGTAGTAGTAGTAGTAGTACTAATTGTTGTTGTTATAGTATACGTAGTATTAACTGGAGTAATAATAGTAGTAGTAATAAATTCAGTAATAATAGTAATAGTAGCAATTGTAGTAATAGTAATATTAGTAGTAGTAACAGCACCAATAAAAGTAGTAGCATTAGTGGTATTGGTAGTAGTGGCTGTAGTAGTAGTAGTAGTAGTAGTAGTAGTAGTAGTAGTAGTAGTAGTAGTAGTAGTAGTAGTAGCAGCAGTAGTAGTAGTGGTGGTGGTGGTGTGGTGGTGGTGGTAGTGGTGGTGGTGGTGGTGGTGGTGGTGGTGGTAGTAGTAGTAGTAGTAGTAGTAGTAGTAGTAGTAGTAGTAGTAGTAGTAGTAGTAGTAGTAGTAGTAGTAGTAGTAGTAGTAGTAGTAGCAGTAGTAGTAGCAGCAGCAGCAGCAGCAGCAGCAGCAGCAGTTGGTTTTGTCATATTTATATCCCTACTAATATCAATATACCCAATGCATAACACAGTTTTCAACATTTTCATTGCCAGTTTTACAATCTATCCCTAGACCAGAAACCTTGAGGGTTGTGACGACGCTTCTTGCAGCTCTAGCGAGTACCAGTGACAACACAGACTCCGAGGTTGGGAGATAGGGATCCTACCTGACAGCGACACCGTCACCAAACATGTCGTGAGTATCCTTCTGACCATATGTTTGCATACACTCTTTCGTTCAGGAAATTATTTCAGAAAATATTTCCTCTTCGTAATCCAAACCAATGTATTCCTTTAGTGAGTTTAAACAATGGAGCAATACATATTAGGTGAATTTGTGATTACTGTAGGGCAGTGGTTCTCAACCGGTGGGGAATTCCCCCCCCCCACCCCAGGAGGCAATTGTAGGGTTTCCAGGGGGAATTATGATTAATTCAAGATCGCGTTAATACAAGAACCGATTACTTGATATTGTTTTTCCCTTCATATTTTACGGTTCTGTGCGTCTCACCCTTCTAAATTCATTTTATAAAGTTAGTAGACCCACAAATCACATTTTATATGGACGTCTAGACTTGTTTTAGTATGTGCTATTAAATTTCCCTTTACCAGCGTCCCTCGCCATTAGGCGAACCCACTCCGACTTTAGAGGTACTTCTAATTTACTCCTTAAGTTAACAGATCAGGTGCCAAACAAACAGTAGGTTTCTTCCTAACAACATTGCTTGGTGGACAATGAGGAGTATGAATGTGTCACATTTATGACTTAACAGTTGTTATTTTGGTAGCAGACATGATGTGTAGTATAGTAAATTAAAGGGAATTGCATAAGGAAAACTACTGTATGTAAGCTATGGCAGATAAAGGAAGTCATTTAAAACGATTAATCATCCCATGGCACGTAAAGGGTACAGACGAGAAGTCAACATTTTAGATCAACCTATCGGTATCTCGCTATCTCGTCATCGGCACAGAAGCGTAAATGCGTGACGCTCTTATCCACTCGGCCATGCTGACCGCGCACATTATGACGATATGTGTTATGTATAATTCATCTATCCACTTCACACTTTATATAACGTATCAGCATGCGCATGGCGAGATGCAATAAATATGCCAGGAAACCAAGGCCGTGCGGTAGATTTTTCTCAGTAAGATGCAAGCCTTCGAAATGCCGCCCCTCCTGCGCTGCTTATGCCGTCTCCTTACGGTGCAGCCTGATGCGGCCGCCTCTCATCTATATCTATAAAAGAGACTATGTTTGTGGTTGGGGATGTATTTGCTGCGTTCGATAACGGTACATCCGATTGAGATGAAATTTTCTACACGTCTTCCTTTCACTCCAGTGCAACCAACTGTAATAGTTTCTTAGGGGGCAATCATCTATTTACTTACTAAAATTTCATTTTGTAATTACATGACTTAACATAAGAAATATTCTATAAAGGGATATAACTTTTAGTAGCATTGCTATATCTTAGGTTAAGTCCATGGCTAAATCAAATCACATCAAAAGCTATAGATAGATAGATAGATAGATAGATAGATAGATAGATAGATAGATAGATAGATAGATGGATGGATGGATGGATGGATGGATGGATGGATGAATGGATGGATGGATGGACTCACTCTATCTATCTATCTATCTATCTATCTATCTATCTATCTATCTATCTATCTATCTATCTATCTATCTATCTATCTATCTATCTATCTATCTATCTATCTATCTATCTATCTATCTATCTATCTATCTATCTATCTAGACAGATAGATAGATAGATAGATAGATAGATAGATAGATAGATAGATAGATAGATAGATAGATAGATAGATAGATAGATAGATAGATCTGACCCGATAAATAGAGAGGGTGGGATAGACGGAGGGAGAGACGTACGGGCAGGCAGACAGACATAGATAGACAGACCAGACAGACAGACAGACAGACAGACAGACAGACAGACAGACAGACAGACAGACAGACAGACAGACAGACAGACAGACAGACAGCCGGAATTAAATGAGATGCTCCCCACCAGGAGCTGGACGAAGCCGGGCCGAGTCAGACAGACAGACAGACAGACAGACAAGCAGACAGACAGACAGACAGACAGACAACCAGACAGACAGACAGACAGACGGACGGACGGACGGACGGACGGACAGACAGACAGACGGATGGATGGATGGATGGATGGATGGATGGATGGATGGATGGATGGATGGATGGATGGATAGATAGATAGATAGATAGATAGATAGATAGATAGATAGATAGATAGATAGATAGATAGATAGATAGATAGATAGATAGATAGAACGAACGAACGAACGAACGAACGAACAAACTTTATTTTCAAAGGGTTAAGAATTGGGCACGCAGGCCCGTCTAACATTCTGCCCTTCTTTCACTCTCTTTCATACATTATTTCATTCACACATCATTCAAGGCTAACAAAGAACAGTAACAATATAAAAGATATGCATTATAAAGGCATGGGCAAAATGCAAACATCAAAACTACACGACACAGTAATATTAGATAATGGTCTGACACTTGTTATTAGCCATGTGGAATATACTGGCCTACAAAAAGGTGATTGGCTGTTATACTAGGGTTTTGTTATTATTATTATTATCTCAATTATTAAGGGGGAAGGTAATCCGTATTGAGATAGTGTTCGAATAATTTGCGATTATATGAATAGGGATTGGTGATGTCTTTGATTTCTTGTGGAATATTGTTCCACAGCTGAGATGCAGAGTACGTTAAGCTTGTTTTGTATAAGTCAATCCTAGGCTTCGGAATGTGTAGTATATTTAAACGTTTACTGTGTCTAGCATTATATTTAAACAAAGGCCAAAGGTAATTTGGGGCATTCCGATGCAGGATTTTGCGAATTAGTTTAGCTTTATTGAAAAGCAGGCGTTTGCGGAATGGTAGTAACTGAGGGCGTTTATACAGGCTAGGATTGTCAGATAAATGTTTGCTATAAATGAGACTCATGGCCCGTTTCTGGAGTGAGTAAGTCGCTTGGTGTTTGAATTAGAACAACCGTCCCAGATTGTAGAGCAGTAGTCAAAGTGTGTCTGTATATGAGAAGTATAGAATAGTTTCCTTGTGTCCTCATCAAGGAAGTTTTTAATCTTGGCGAGTTGATAGACTTTTTTCGCTGTTTGTTTAATGAGCGCTTGAACATGGGAATTAAAGGTTAGGTTTCTATCAATGATTAGGCCTAATGTTTTGTGCTCAATTACACTTTCTACTGGCATGTTATCGATGTGAAGTTGAAGTGATGTGTGTGGGCTTAGAGTTTGAAGTCTTTGTCTGGTTGTTAATAACATTGCTTTTGTTTTAGTGATGTTAATTTGCATACGGTTTGAATAGCTCCACTTAACTACATTATTTAATTCTTGTTGTAAAGACGACTCCAGTAAAATACAGTTTTCAGCGTTTGTGTACACCGTACAGTCATCTGCAAATAGATCGCAGGACGACGAAAGATGCAAAGGTAGATCGTTAATATATATGGCAAATAATAGAGGGCCAAGAATAGAGCCTTGCGGTACTCCAATATTGAAGGTAGTGGTTTGAGACAGAGATTTATTGTGTGATACTACTTGCTTTCTGTTTGATAGAAAAAATGATATTAGAGTGACTACATTAAGGCCAATTTTCATTGTCTCGAGTTTTTTAATTAAAATAACATGGTCTATCATATCACATGCTTTCTTGAAATCAATAAACACAGTTCCACATAGACTGTTGTTGTTTATATTCTGGTGCCAATTTTCTATCATGTTTGTTAGGGCCGTATGGCAAGAATATTTTGGTCGAAATCCTGATTGGCTGTCAACAATAAGCTTGTTGCGAACTAGATAATGTAATGTTACTTTATGGATGTGTTTTTCTAGTGGCTTAGATAGTGATGATAGTAAGGAAATGGGTCTATAATTGTTCGGGAGACCATTGTCCAATGAACCAGATTTAAGAAGAGGGTACACTTTAGCGATTTTGAGAGCTGATGGAAAGTGGCCTTTGGTTAGACACTGATTATATACATAGGTTAGTGATGTACAAATCACTGGTGCAGCACAACGGAGAATCCGGTTGCTGATTCCATCTAACCCAGATGAGGTTGTGTTTTTTAGGTTACTGAGGTAAGTGAATACTTCAGTGATTGTCATTAGCGGTATGTCGGAAAGAATATCGCGGGAGCATCTATTCTCACAAAACGATGACAATAAAGATAAGTTGCAAGGAGAATTAGGTATTGAAGCCTTCAACTGGTCTATATCAGTTTGAAAAAAATTACTGAATTGGTCGCATGTAACATGATTTGATGGTAAAGAATTTCGGAAGTTATACTTGTTTGTCAAGGTGTTAATTGCCTTCTCTCATAATTTCAAGTATTTCCTGGGTGATCCAAGGTGGCTTGACGTGGTGTTTTACTCGAACTTCCTTGACTGGCACATGTCTATCAAAAACATCAATAAAGGTTTTCATCCAGAATTCCAGAGCATCATCCGGGTCAGGAAGCTGATAAACATTGTCTAGAGGTGAACTGAGCAAGTCCTGTAAAAATGCGTTTTGGTTGAAATTTTTGTAACTTCTATATTTTACACTTATGTGTTTATGTTTAGGAGTTTTAATTCCTTTTTTAGACCACGTGCAGCATATTGGGTAGTGATCGCTCATTGCACAATTGGGTACGGTGCATTCTATGATGTTGTCTGAGCAAGTTACATAAATGTGATCTATGACTGTTGAAGATGACTTTGTTACTCTAGTAGCTTGTTGTACTATTTGTTGGAAATTGTATGATGCAATTATATTTCCCCATATTATGTTGGATTTGTTGGTGTCAATGTTAAAGTCTCCGAGTAGTATAATTTCCTTCCCAGAAGCGAAAACCACATCCATCATGGTAGTGAAGTTTTCGTACCAGACGTGTCCAGCACTGGGATTTCTATAAAGGTAGCCAATTATCAGGGGTGTGCGGTTTTGAAGTTTTAGCTCTAGTCAGATACATTCTATTTCGCAAGTTTCAAAGTCTAGCCTACGGTGAGCATTTAGTAAATTAGAAACATAGGTTATTATGCCTGTCTCTTGTTTCCTACAGGGATCCCTTCTAAAAACTTTGTACCCTTTAATAGAGATGTCCTCATCTGAAATTGGATCATTAAGCCTACTTTCACTAAGGCCGAATAAATGAAAATTTTGATTAAGAATAGAAGATAACTCTGGTAGCTTGCTAAATAAGCTGCAAATGTTTAAGTGTCCAAGGCGTATTCCTGACTTATTGAGCCAGTGTTGCCACTTCTCAGACATTTTATCCATGAAGAAAGTGTAAATTCGTCAAAGTTAAGCTAAAATACAAGATCATTAAAAAAAAAATAACAATTACATTAACTTACAAAATATCAGTAATACAAATCAATAAGTAAATGACAATATTATAACGATATAACTAATTAGACCAACGAATATAATGCAAACAAGGAACAAAACGAAGTAAAGAACATACAACAAATAATTAACTTGAAGGAAAAAAAAACTACTTCACAAGCTAAGTACCAATTGTTATCCAAAAGAATCAATAAATGACTATACAAGTCAATGTCTCTGTTTAAAGCGGGGAGTGAAGACCACCTAACTGAGGTTATTACGGCGATAAAAAGTATGTTGAGGCTGATGGTAGTGTCATTCTAATCACTAATGCAGCTGGTTGTAATATCAGTGCAGTAATATCATCAAAAATGAGGATGATATGATAGATAGATAGATAGATAGATAGATAGATAGATAGATAGATAGATAGATAGATAGATAGATAGATAGATAGATAGATAGATAGATAGATAGATAGATAGATAGATAGATAGATAGATAGATAGATAGATAGATAGATAGATAGATAGATAGATAGATAGACAGACAGATCCCCGCCAGGGCCTGGGCGAAGCCGGGCCGGGTCAGCTAGTCTTATATATATGTATCATATGAAGAACCAAGCGAAGACTGGGAATCTACAACCATGGTCAGGCTGCGAGAACAGCAAGTTAAAAGATGTCTGGCCAAACAAGAACACTACGCAGGCAGTCAAAGAAGAGTAATAAACCAACACGGAAATGGTATCGTGAGCCGCTACACGCTGTGGAATTTGCTGAGGAGGGGATCCGAGCACTTATGGACTGAATATTTCGATGTGCAATGAGGATGATCTATCGACTAACTATATATCATAGCACTGCACGATCCTGCAGACAACAGATCGTGCAGTCTATTATTTGTTCCTTCTGTGTTTAAATTCTTCATAATCATTGGTACATTTCACTCATTGAAAGCAATCCCTCACGCACTAATCTCCCCTTCTTTCCGTCCGTCCGCCCTTCCGTGCCACGTTTCGCAAAATTTTCAAACTTGCTTGTAGTCATCATTCGCACAATGATATCCCGCCTGTCTAGATCTAATTTCTCTAATTAATGTACAGTTTCTTCGTTTTCTTGAAGGACAATTTCAGAGAGAGTGTCCGTCTGTGCAATCTGGTTGATCATGCCAGTAGTCATATTCTTGTCTCAAAGATTAAGCCATGCATGTCTAAGTTCACACTGTCTCACGGTGAAACCGCGAATGGCTCATTAAATCAGTCGAGGTTCCTTAGACTTGTTCTACATCCCTCAGTTGAGGGATATGGCTAACACCTCTAAGTCAATATCCACCGGATGTGAGGGTCTGGCCGTTACTCATCCTTCTACATCCCTCAGATGAGGGATATGGCTAACACCTCTAAGTCAATATCCACCGGATGTGAGGGTCTGGCCGTTACTCATCCTCAGCTGCATGGAGGTGAGATGCTGAGTCTGCTTCATGTTTGGTCCAGACACTTGTTCTACGGTTCTCGTTTGAGGGATATGGCTGAACACCTTTAAGTCAATATCCCCCGGATGTGAGGGCCTGGCCATCACTCACCCTCTGCTGCATGGAGGTGAGATGCTGAGCCTGCAGCATCTGCAGCCTACCTCGTGAGCGTTACTAAAGGTAGATAAAGCGTCCCATGGGCATGTGGAAAGCCCGAACCAAAAGCTCGCTGAGTGGATGTCGTCTGCAGACTGACCGTTCCTCGTTGTCGTGAGGAACGGCATGTGACTAACAAAATGCCCAATATACGGAAGTGAGGCTAAGCAGCCATGCGCAGGACGTGACGATTCTTTGGGTGAGCCCAGTACCAGAGCGCAGTGTGTCGGCTCTGCAATTATTTAAGTCTCCTTGGATGATGGGGAATGCCCATGATCTGCCCCTGCCTTCCTTTGAGGGTTGATCGTGATGTCTTTGGCCATTCTAACTTGACCAGCTTGGATGTGAACGACACCACAACAGTGAGTGCCGAATGTCCCTCGAAACAAACGGGAAGCTTAACCTGGTCAACAAATGCCCGCAGAAGTTGGATGTGTCGGTCTAACGGTGCAAATAAAGAGGCACAAAGCAAAAATGTCCCTGTGAAAGTGGAATGTCCTTCAAAACACCCGGGAAGATTAACCCGGTCAACAAGCACCTGCAGAAGTCGTGGAAAGTCCGAACCGAAAAAAGCTGAATGGATGTCGTCTAGGGACTGACCTTTCCTGGTTTGCATGGGGAGCGGCCAGTAGCGAACGAAATGCCCAATATACGGAAGTGAAGTAGCCATGCGCAGGACGTGACTATTCCTTGGGTGAGCCCAGTACCAGAGCGCTATGTGTCGACTCTGCAATTAATGAAGCCTCCTTGGATGATGGGGAATGCCCATGATCTGCCCCTGCCTTCCTTTAAGGGTTGATCGTGATGTCTTTGGCCATTCTAACTTGACCAGCTGGGATGTGAATGATACCACAGCAGTGAGAGCCGAATGTCCCTCGAAACAACCGGGAAGCTTAACCCGGTCAAAAATTACCGCAGAAGTCGGATGCGTCGGCCAAAAGGTGCAAATAAAGAGGCACAAAGCAAAAATGTCCCTGTGAAAGTGGAATGTCCTTCAAAACACCCAGGAAGATTAACCCGGTCAAAAAATACCCGCAGAAGTCGTGGAAAGTCTGAACCGAAAGCTCGCTGAATGGATGTCGTCTACAGACTGACCGTTCCTGGTTTGCGTGGGGAGCGGCCAGTAGCGAACGAAATGCCCAATATACGGAAGGGAGGAAGTGAAGCAGCCATGCGCAGGACGTGACGATTCCTTGGGTGAACCCAGTTCCAGTGCGCTATGTGTCGGCTCTGCAATTATGGAAACCTCCTTGGATGACGGGAATGCCCATGGCCTGCCCCTGCCTTCCCTTGAGTATTGATCGTGATGTCTTCGGCCATTCTAGCGTGACCAGCTGGAATGTAGATGACACCACAACAGACAGAGTCGAAAGTCCTTAGAAACACCCAGGAAGGTTAACCCGGTCAACAAACACCCGCAGAAGTCGGACATGTCAGCCTAAGGGCGCAAATAAACGTGGCACAACGCACATTCATATCGTTGTTATCACGTGAAGAAACGGGGCGTAGAGGTGTTTCCAAGGCACCAGGGCCAGGTTTTATACTGGCGAAGACCTACAAACACGTCCTAGTCGTGCGTCCTGGGTAACAGGTCCCTTCGAGGTCCTGGCTAACGTAGTAGGATAGCTGATTCTTCCGAAGTCGGAGAGTATCTGCCTGCACGGCGAGGAACCACCAGTCTGCATACCAATAAGCCAGACATGGAACAACGGATACTCACGCAAACCTCAGTCCGGTATGACATCACACTGATGTTGGGCAACAGGATGTCTTCATACGACATACAGGACTTCACAGCCAGCGAACGCAAGCAAGCAAGCACGTGAAGAAAAAAAAAAAAAAAGCGAAGTGCCTTAACAGTGACGTGTGAAGAGCTAGGCCTTCGCATTTTCTAGGCCACGTCATAATAGGTTGGATGTTGGTATTAAAAAAATATAAACTAAACAAACAACAACACTCTGGATGAACGCAGAAGAAGAAGAACCAACAACCCTTGGAGCGCGAGGCAGACGGCTTAACCACTTCGCCATGGAGACTCCCAAATCGACTTTAGGTATTATCTGAACAATTATGGCCGGTGTTTAAGTAACAACTGGCCAACAACCTTCCTCTTATTCCTCGGTCGCGTATCTCCTATTGAAGCATTGCCCTCAACAACTCACACCAAGCCGCCGTATCATTACTATCTATCGCAGCTCACCATATGTCCTACTATATTCTTCTTCTTCTTCTTCTTCTTCTTCTTCTTCTTCTTCTTCTTCTTCTTCTTCTTCTTCTTCTTCTTCTTCTTCTTCTTCTTCTTCTTCTTCTTCTTCTTCTTCTTCTTCTTCAGCGTTCCGAGCCATTGAGGTTCTTTATTGATCGCTGTCACTAATTCTCTTTCCCGTGTGTTTTAAGTCTCACTCTATGTCGTCTGCCATGTGGGTTTCGGTAAAGGGTCTTTCTTGTTCTACTGTTTTCAAATGGTCTCAGTGTGTGTTATATTCAGTGCCGTCTTGGCAGACTAATGTTTGTTACACCGTGTTTAAAATAGGGCTACAACTCGTGGCGGCAGCGAATTTGACCTCTCCATAGCACAAAGCCTTGGCTAAATTGTAGAGACCATGTGTTGCCCTTGCAGCATAATCCCTCTCTCGGCCTGCCTAGTTTACTCCAGAGGAAAGGTGATACCAATACGTCTGGAACAAGACAAGCTGCAGCAGCTGCCGGATCAGCAAAGCAATGTTAGAATTGTCCGCTGTCAGAGCTTCCACCCTAGACCAGCTGTGTGTCTACAATCATCTCGCTTGTTGCTGGTCATTTTCAACCTAGATTTTTTGTCCGCCCCACCATATCAAACAGCCTGGTACTTTCCGTGTAGATCTTCCACTGACTCTCTTCCTTTCCAGCTTTATGCAATCGTGACATGTTCAAATGTACCCCTTATGCCGTGTACACGGAATGTGGGCTGCATACTTCCGAGTCTAGTATTCAGTTCTCTTCCTGAATGAGCTCTGTCATGATATCCTCATTGCTCTTCTTCTCTATCCGTGGTGTTGTCAGCATTTCTCTAAATGAGACCACCCCTCTGCTGCCTCTATGTGATGGTTAACTAGGACAGGGTTGAATGATACAACGACTGGCTGCGATGGAAGACGGTCAATGTTGGATACGTTACCTGGTACAAGTTATATCTGAACGGATTCGTTGGGCAGACTGGTCCCACGACTCTCTTGTCCACCCGACTTTTTTCATATGGTGCTAGACCCATATTTTTATAGACCAATCGACAATCGGTGAGTGCTGTGGTCAGTATCGCGCCCACCACGTTTACTTCTCAAGAAAACAGGTTGGTGATGTGATTTCTGATTTTAGGCCGGGGCGACCGGGTAATTAAAAAATTCGAATTCTCCCGGATACGGATCGAAACCACGAACACAATGCCGCAAGCGGGCGTTTAGCTAAGGCTGGTCTGGGTGTAATCTCCAGCTGAGGCTAGATTATCGCGCCCCCTCCCCCCCCCCCCCCCCTCCCCTCCCCCAGCCTCATAAAATGGATACCGAACAATTTTTAGAATTTTCTCGGAATTCTCCGGGAAGAAAGGCAACGAGCAAGGGAACTACCAACATCCAACCTCATATGTTGTGACCTAGAAAATGCGAAGGCCTAGCTCTTCACTTGTGTTTCCTTCACGTGATAACAACGCTAAGAATGTCAGTGGCAGTGTTGAATACCTGTGGTCATGTCTTTCCTTGATCCTCGTGCTCTGGGGACTGGAATGTCCATAGCTGACTGACGCATGAATGTAACCGCAAGACTGTCTCCAACAGCTCTTCAATGCCAACTTGTCAGTTTCCCTCATCTAACTTTGCGTGCACACAAGGAGGTTCTTAAACAATGACAAACTTAAATATAATTATCACTGTCGCTTAACATGCCACTCATCGTCACTAGTCCGCGATCTGATTCTCTTATCAGGCAGCCATCTATCAGCTCAAGCCCTCTTATCAGATATCACAGGTCACACGTTGTCTGTCACCTGACTGTGAACGACCACATTCATACCATTCCTATCAGGGTATGAAGGTATGAAAGATCACATTTGAGCAACACACCTTAAGCTCAAGATAAATCTACAATTTTTTTCCCTTTGCAAAACAATTATTATCGTTGATAACAAAATGCATACTTGACCTGTTTCTTGTTGTAACAAAAGTTATCTGAACATTTCCGTTACTTACAACAGTAACTACATCCTTGTTCATTGGTAAGTAAAGTTACAGTAAATGACTTATTTTCAAGCCAAGATGCGTAATGGGTACAAAGTACTAGCACCATATTTGTTTTAAACTAATCGACACTCGACGACTGATGACGTCATCAATATCACACCTTAACTTTCCAGAAATATTCTAGTACGTTTTAGGCTGTGAATATAGATCGATGACTCCCCTTCCCCTCCCCGACCACAGCCGCTTCCAAGATCAGGTTTTATGGTTTCCTCAATTCAGTGTCTTTCTTATCCACTAACCAACCTTGTTTCTCCATACATTGCCAATCTTGTCCACTAACCAACCTTGTTTCCCCATACAGTGGCTAAATCGTTCACTAACCAATTTTGTTTCCCCAAACAGTATATATCTTATCCACTAACCAACCTTGTTCCCCCAGTGTCTATCTTATTCTAACCAACCTTGTTTCCCCAATACATTGTCTATCTTGTCCACTAACTAACGTTGTTTCCCCAATACAATGTCTGTCTTGTCCACTAACCAACCTTGTTCCCCCAGACAGTGTCTGTCTTGTCCACTAACCAACCTTGTTTCCCCAATACATTGTCTATCTTGTCCACTAACTAACGTTGTTTCCCCAATACAGTGTCTGTCTTGTCCACTAACCAACCTTGTTCCCCCAGACAGTGTCTGTCTTGTCCACTAACCAACCTTGTTCCCCCAGACAGTGTCTAGCTTATCCACTAACCAACCTTGTTCCCCCAGACAGTGTCTAGCTTATCCACTAACCAACCTTGTTCCCCCAGACAGTGTCTATCTCGTCCACTAACCAATTTTGTTCCCCCAGACAGTGTCTAGCTTATCCACTAACCAACCTTGTTCCCCCAGACAGTGTCTGTCTTGTCCACTAACCAACCTTGTTCCCCCAGACAGTGTCTAGCTTATCCACTAACCAACCTTGTTCCCCCAGACAGTGTCTAGCTTATCCACCTAACCAACCTTGTTCCCCCAGACAGTGTCTATCTCGTCCACTAACCAATCTTGTTCCCCCAGCCAGTGTCTATCTTGTCCACTAACCCACCTTATTTCCCCAGAGGTCTGACCATCTTCGTCAGATCCTGTGCAGAAATTTGCTCCTATCACGGCCCACCGGAAGGGGATTCGAACCGAATAGGTATTCTCTCCAATTTCCATGACTAATGTATTTTCATGCTCAAGGTGTCTTTAATATTATGTTTCCTGTTAAATATTCAGCGATAAGTGCGTCCTTATTGTCCAAAACTTTACTGACGTTATTGTTGGTAATGACCGAGGTAATCAAAATGTATAAGTCAAGTAGTAGTAGGCCTCTTTCATTCCTGAAGGACTATAGAGTTGTGCCGCTGGGGAGGCACCTGACAGCACCGCTGGTGACTGTATAGTCCAATGCGAGAGTGACAATCCCTGTCACAGTTTCCGCATCTGTAAGACGAGGCAAGTCCCGCAGTAAGTGACTGCGTTTTAAGCCTGTCCCGCCTATCCTCAGTTTGTTGAATCAGATTGCGCTCAAAGAGCACCAGTCCGTTTCGTGCATCTCTTCTCCAGGAACATCTGTCTGCTGCACCTCTTTCCCATGTGTCTGGATCTATGCCGAGGGTTTTCATATCTAGTTTACACACATCCTTATATCGCATTTGAGGTCTTCCGGTTGGTCTATTCCCTATGGCTAGTTCTCAGTATAGGAGATCTTTGGGAATACGTTCATCCTCCATTCGAGATACGTGACCCAGCCACCGGAGGCGTATCTGCTTGAGCAGGGAGTGCACTGTGGTAATATCCGCCCTTTCAAGCACCTATTTGTCTGTTATATGGTCTTTCCACGCTTTGCCCATGATACTTCTCAAATATCTCATGTGGCAGGAATTCAACTTTCTTTCCTATCGTGAGTATAAGGTCCAGGATTCAGACCCATAGAGTAGTGTGCTAACAGCACAAGCTTTATATACTTGAACTTTTAAGCCAAGTAAAGGACCATTTTGTATACCTTAGGCGCATTGAGAGAATAATGCTAGACTCATATGTTTATAGAGCAATCGGCACTAGGTGGGTGGTTAGTCGGTAACATTTACTTTCAATACATTTCTTGGTGTCCTTTTAGCTGGGTCAACTTGAAGACCCAGTTCAATTTTAAAATTTCGAATCCGAATCCTCCCCTGTGCTGGTTGAAGCCCATGACCACCGTGTCGGCAGGCGAAAGTCTAGCCACTACGCCACGGCAACTCCCATCAAAATGTATACCCAGGGGGAATCGAAACAATAAGTTCAGTAGAAGTTATCCCATTATTAATGCTTGGATGTAAAAGGCAAAAAAGTCGACTTCACTACACCAGGCTTCACTCTGTCTGAATCGGCCTCTCTACACAAACGGAAAAGAGTATCGCACGAAGCACGGATTCCGTAGCTCCCGTGATGACACTGTCAGGATTCTCCGGGAAAATTGCTGAACGAGGCAGTTTGTAAACAAACCCGTGACTTTCAACTCGCGAGGTAGACGTCTTGACCATTTCGCCACGAAATTTAGAAATATCGGCCTCAAAAACTGGCCTCTTGGCTTCTAATGGTTAATGTTCTCAGCAAATACCCAGCATTAGTTGCATCCCCCTGCCTTCTATAAAACAACACACCGTTTAGGCGAGTTTTTCAGCAGTTACATTTTGAAGAATCTATACAGAGATGTGCTTTATGACAGTGTAAAGTCGTCTTCGTCGAATCAACAGTCTTCAGTCTCCACTTCTTTCCCATTGCTGTATCAGGATTTTCCATGATGAGATAGATCTTAGGTCGGACAGATGGCATTATGATTCTCTGTGGCAACCAAGAACAAACAAACAACGACATTGATGCTTCTTCTTTCGTCCTTCCCCCTCCCCCTCCCCCACAAAGCATTGAACCTCAGCCAACTCACTCAAAACCCTATCTGTTGCTTTCTCATACAGTTCCGTTCATATCCTCCCTACATTATTCATCTCTGTCTCTATTTCTCTTTCCCACGTGTTTTTAGATCTTACCGTTTCGTTCGCCGTGTGGGTTGAAGACACAGGACTTTCTATTTATATTGTTATTATAAGACAGTCAATCTGCCATCCGGATATCTCTCCAATTTCTCAAACTGGCGTCATACTTCTTTTAGAAGAGACTCCGTTTTTTTTTCCTTCTTTTTAACTTAGTTGGCTTAGTTATTCTTTGTTCCATATCTTTGGACTTGTTCATAGTTAGTTGGATTTTGCAACTGCTTTTGTTTTTGTTTTGTTTGTTTTCTACAGAATGAGAAAGCCACCCTAAGCCAAGCCCTCCTTAGTCGCTCTTATGACACGTATGACCGATTGCGATGCGTTTCTTTTCTTTACTTCCCTCAAGGGTCCCACTAACACACAGGCGAATAATGGCACTTACACTGCGATACATACCGCGTTCTAAACACAGTTACGGGCGAATTTGAAACACACCACCTTGCGCTGGTTTCCCATACAAAGGTATCAGGCCGGTCGTTCAGAAATCAATGGCAACTATTGAACGTATATTTTCCAAAGAATCAAGAACAGAAAAAAAAACTGGGGTTGACTGCACGTCCTGTAAAGTATATGCAAATAACTTTAACACAGCGATAACTGAGCGGCTGATTTCCTAGCCTGCTGCGGCAATAGACAGGACCTTGCACATATCAGGGTGAGGTTGATATAGAAATTTTTCTCAGGACCCCTGACCAAAGTACCATCTACGCAGGAACTGTGTTTCAGAACTCATTCCCCCTCTCCAAGTAACTAGCGAGGTGTGCAGTACCGGTACTTGAATTTCACATCTTCGGAGAGATACATTAGGAAGTCACCAGGTCATGATTCAGTACAGCACATGCAGACTGGAATAGATTGGGCTGGGTTGGCGATGTTGGCTCAACAGGTTTCAGGCACTTCATTATCAACAGTTTCTAAAGCCAATGCCCAGAAATCTGCCGCGGCATTGCAACCAGTCATTGTTTCTCACTCTCTTTGAAATCAAGAGTAGTCTATACATGTGCTACTACTTTTAGTGCACCGGAAAGATTTTTGTGTATGGATTAGCTTTTCATATTACCAGTGTCCCTTGCCATCAGGCGAACCCACTCCGACTACTGAGGTACTTGTAATTTACGTCCCCAAGTCAAGGACGAGAAGTCGACATTTAAGTCCAACTGACCGGTGTAGGGGTTTAAACCCGCTACCTTGGTGTGAGGTGTTGAATGGTGAGAAGAAATGACAAGATGTGTATCCCCCACAACAGGTTTATAGATTGAGGGGAGTGATCTCAATATTATGGTTGCACCCCTGGGATATGGAGTGAAAGTAAGGACTCTGGGGGTCTAGGGGACTCCCGGATAAAGAAAGGATCTACACTATATGTTCGGCCCTTCCTAAGAGAGTCAAAATGGCCCTGGAACCCCCAAGATGGAGTGAGTACTAAACAGATATAGTCAAGCGCTGCACTAATAAGTAGTAAAGGGTTCTCCCAATGGGCGATAGGAGTCTGGAAAGTTTCCGTAGGACAATGATATGATGATTTGCCTACTTGTTGTCTCTCAGCCCCACCTAGCTGCTATTTCAATTCAAGGCGTAATAACTAACTTAGTAATACTGTAATACACTTGTTGAACTGACATCACAATGAAGTGAACTTCAGAAGATGAATCAATTCTAAAATTTATTAAACAAATAAGTGCAGAGGATAGAGGAAAAATGAAGAGATGCTTCAAATCATTGACATGCATGAAAAGAACAATACAAATGTGAAAAATATAAATCTCAAAATACATTTAAAATTCCAATATATCAATAATCATGGAGTGGTCTATAAGCATCCTGTCCTGTTAAATTCCAGAGAGGAGACTGGACTCAACAAGCACATCTTTAAACTTATTATCTGTTGGGATTATTGACTGACTTTGGTCTACACTCCTCTCTTCTGTCTTCCCTTCCATATATCTATTTCTTTCACTCTCTCTATTATTCCCTCAACACATACTCCGACAACAGTTCCTTTCAACGATAAGATAAAAGATTTATTATAAAAAACTATGTCTGGTGTATGTATGGATATTGTCTATGTAGTTGGTATGTTCTTCTAGTGTGGCTGCCAGATAAGATGTTGATAGATAGTCTCCGTGGTTTCTCTCGTCTCTTCTCTCAGCTAGAGTACAGGACATGACATAGATATAACAGAACGGTCTCACCCTGACAGCTCCGTCTGCTTGAGTCGGTAGATATATCCGTTTTTGTAATGAAAAAATGTTCACCACTGTATGAATGTATTTAACCCGATCACCATATGCTGTCAGCGTAAATTGTATGGTCTTTATTATCTTATAGCGTTCTTAATTCCATCCTGGAAAAACACATCGAGTTTCTAGTGTTCTCTATTTTGTCCTGTAAAAGTTCTACACTTAATTGATATAGGCACTTTGTATGCACCTTGCAACTCTTTGATACTGAGTAATTTGAGTCTTTTTTCTTTAGTTTGTATGATCTCTATTTTCCATTCTCTGTCCTCCTGACTTATTAAGGTTGCCACTTCTTTTCCTTCCTTTCTTATGCACAAGTGTCGTGCTTTATTACTTTAAAGTGCTTTCTTGTGGATTATCAACACTGGGTGATCTTGACCACAGCCATCTGTGTTATCTTTTAGTTGATAAGTCCCGCACTGGTATGGAAACCTGTGTGATATACATTTAATAATGAGATCTGTGTCTGCTTCCTCTTCCCTCCTATGTGAGTGTCTTTTCCTCCAGCCGAAATGAAAAGGCTTCCGAAAAAACCCACTCTGACATAGGATAGAAGATTCACCTAATCGTCTATACTATTCCTACTAATAGAAAGTAATGTTAAATGCACTTCACGCACATCTATATTCATATCCTAAACTATATCTAATATCTTTATACCTTATTTAGGCATCTATGTTCCTGGAATCGAAATAACACTTAGCGAATAACACACTATTATCCCCTCTTTCCATCATTAGGGACGTGTATTTCTATTCCCACTCAAGAACATATCTCCTTCAGGTCAGTTTGGAACACACACTAACTTTACACAAAGAATTGACCCTCTTTATATCGGTCCTTTATGCCGCATAGTCCTTGACATTGCTGGACACCTCACATCCAGACTGCATTATCATTGTTAGTGGAAAATTCCAGTTCTGAACCGTTTCACATCCATACTGCAATATGCTGTCCAATAATCTCTCTGCTTTAGTCGCAAACCAATTTTTCCATTCGACCGTTTACCTGTGCAGTTAGCCTCCTTCTGGGTCTTGACCTAGAAACACATGCGCCTGGTCACTCCTTTGTTGGTTAACCCTTCTCCTACCTGGTTAGTCGGTGTATACAGTCGTCCATCTGGGAATCGTTAACTCTTCAGTTTTTCACTACACATCCTCATACCCTCTATCCATCCTGCTCTATACTGATGTTCCTCCTCTGAACAAAATGTTAAAATGTCTATAATCTTGTTGGAATGTTTAGATGGGTGTTGTACCTACTATTGTCCATCTTTGATCATATGACTATGGGACAATGTCTCTGGTAAAATATGCCGAATCCAGTGAATAAAGATGGGTTCAAGAAAAATCCATCCCTTGAGGAAGGTTCATGGGTATGGTTTCAGTTAGGCATCATTCCTCAAGGAAATTATATAATGTGTGTGGATTGGATTCTATGGAAAAACCTTTCAGTGCATGGATCTGCTGGATGTGATGGAACAGGGCCGTATCTTACAATACTGGGTTACCATACCCTAAAGAACCATCGAGCAAAAGCTTCCTGACCATAGGACATGGTGATGAGTGGCCCTTCTACTCAGGTGGATGGCACGAGTTTCGCATCTTCATCACAGACTGGTAGGTATGACTACACCATGCTGATACTGCACAAGAACACCACTCTCCTCGCTGGCAAGACAGACAACATTTCACCTATTTATATTTTGTAAACACTAAATGTTATTGTGAAATGAGTAGGAATGAAAAAGGGGAAAGAAAAGAAAGGATGAGGAATAGGAAGAAGTGTGGCATCGCTTAGAAGTGTGATCTTTAACCCCTTATCTCTTCAGTGCTGAAATCCAATCTGACTGCTGATGGGACACAACACATTTGTGCATGTCTATCATCCTCTGTTTCTCAACTGATGTTATGTTATCTGTATGTGCCAAGGGTCTCATTAGAGACATGGACATCAGTTGAACAGATGAGGACATAAGAAGTGTGACAGGGATATAAATGAACAGGCAAGGGCATTAATGTTATGACAAAGACATTGATAATGATATGATGGTAACAATGATAACATAAGAACATCAATGTTAAGAACTCATCATCTCACGTCAAGTTAAAGCAAGATAGTTGGCTTCCTTTTTCAGGTCAGGTTCGATTCACAAGTGCCACTCTCTCACCTCTCATCATCACTAGCTTATCTGCCCTTCTTTACTGGGGTGTTATAAAATTCGAACAAGTCTTCCCACAGTCATAGAAGTGACGATGCATTTAAAACCATATGTAAGACACTCACTATATGAGAAGGGAAAAAAAAAGTTCATATGCATTAATTAATATTGATCGATATTCTATGTGAGACCTTCACAAAATGAAATCATACAGATTCTATTCATGTACAAAGAACACGTAAAACAATGTGAGAACCACAGGACAGATATTCGTCTCTCTCACACATATCCTTCTATACATAAGCCTGAACGCAAAATATGCCCTTTCCTGTTGTCAGGCAACAGTAGGTTGAGACCTTCCCTTTTCTGCACAGATAAGCTTTGCACTAGGTTCGTCACGAATGCAGTATGTTCTTTACTCAGAAAGCATTTGCAACCACTGAACGTAAACATTAACCCACAGCAATGGGTACCATGCTTGGATTAAATGCAAAGGTCTGCCGGACATGCAACATGTATTTCATCTCTCCATGTGTATGGACGCAGAGGTGTTTCCAAGGCACCAGGGCCGGGTTCTATACTGGCCAAGACCTACTAACACGTCCTAGTCGCGCGTCCTGGGCAACAGGTCCCTATGGGTCCTGGCTAAAATAGTAGGATCGCTGATTCTTCCGAAGCCGGAGAGTACCTGCCTGCACGGCGAGGAACCACCAGTCTGCACACCAATAAGCCAGACATGGGACAACGGATATTCACGCAAACCTCAGGTCCGGTATGACATCACACTGATGTTGGACAACAGGATGTCTTCATCCGACATACAGGACTTCGCGCTGGAGTTCACAGCCAGCGAATACAAGCAAGCAAGCAAACATCTCTCCCTGTTCACACACGAGCAAGATTAGATGAGGAAAAATATTGCATTCTTCTCTCTCTCTCTCTCTCTCTCTCTCTCTCTCTCTCTCTCTCTCTCTCTCTCTCTCTCTCTCTCTCTCTCTCTCTCTCCTCTCTCTCTCTCTCTCTCTCTCTCTCCTCCTCTCTCTCTCTCTCTCTCTCTCTCTCTCTCTCTCTCTCACGGCGTTATCGGGGGATAATGCATAGATGGACAATAGCATTGATCAAGTGCACAGGAGCGGGGTTAGCACAACTTCTAGGACAATCTTCCTAGCAAGAGGAGAGTGTATAAATTTGCATTTAGGAAAATGCATAAATAGTGCATTGAACAATATTACTCCCTATAGCATCTTAGATGAAGGTGCATGATACGAATTCATTAAATGGCATTAGAATAGTGGAATGGATTAGCATTCAGCAGAAATCGAAGCGTAGCATTGCAATATAGTCAGCAGGGTGCGATTTTTGGGTCTGCAGGACAGCTTCAAGAAATTGTAAGAATTCTTATCAGTGCATTAATTTCACAACATCATACTTAGTAGATTGGACAAACATGTGTTACCTTAACCATTCCTTAACATCGTCAGACAAATCAAAGAGGAGTAGGCTTAGCGAGGACCGAGGAAATGTACCAGGTTCTTCACCACACACAGAATAGACGTCTACCCTCTAGGCGGTCATGTTGAAGAGTGCACAGGTCGGCGTTCGTGTCGGCATGGCCAAGTGTTTGGAATCAAGTTTGGGCTCACAGCCAGTCCGCTATCTCCCTTGAAACGCTATCTCGTCCTAGATAGCCCCAATTCCAATTCCAATTCCAATTTTCAAAACAAAAATTATAAATTCGGCCTCGTTCAACCTGCTTCCTCAGCTGTGATTATTGTTGAGGCCCGTGGTTATTGTGGGTTCATTCACCCTAATTCTTGTCTTGTGCGCTCTTACGAGTGGGTCCTATCTCGGACTGGTTATGTAGCGTTTGTGTCTGTGACGTCAGCAGAGGGATCGGTCGGCGGCTGTCCTTTGTGCATGTTTCCTCTTGTGGTTTTCTTTGTTGGCGCAGGCTCCTGGCTCGTCTGGCTTGACTGGTTGCAGTCCTTAAAAGGACTTTTTATTTGGTATTTTTGCCTTCTCAATTGTGTATTGCCTGTAGAAGCTTTTCGATGTGATATGCCTCCTTGCGCTTTCTTTCACTCCGCTTCCCGCGTTTGAGTTCTTGCTATCTTTTGATTGCTTCCTCCGTGGTCAGCCATGGGATGATTTCTCCGTCATCTATATAGTATTGCCATGGGTGTTTGTCATCCTCTTTTAAATCTGGTACTGTGGTGGTAGGGCGGGGCATTGGTTTTCCGTTGAGTTTCTTGTACTTCTTTTCTTTTTCTTCCATGCGCTTTCTGTATTCCTCGCACTTGAGTTCGTATTTCCTCGTTATCTCTGCGTGCCATGCTGGCGTTATTGTGCCATACCCGTGGCTGTCTCGCCCCTTCGCATTGCTTCCTTGACTGATGTCTTCGTGGTAGTCGCGATCTTTAAGGCGTCTCTGTGTCGTTGCAGGTACGGACAGCCCAAGTGTCTAGCTCCATGCTTGCCCAGGCAATTGGCGCACTTTCTTTTGTTGTTAGGAGCTCTGAAGTCCGTGTCCAGCTAGGCCAGCGGACACTCCTTGAAGGCGTGGTGATGGCGCAGTAACGGCAGATTTCCGTCTTACTGCAACATGCTGCTCTGCTGTGGCCGGCCCTCTGGTATCTGGAACATTGGTTGACTCTAGGGATGAATCTCTCTGGCTGCTGCATTCTCTTGTTGATTGATACTGGTATCGGCATCTCGCTGCCCTCCGATATCACCACCGACAAGGTTGTAGGTATCTTGGAGTAGGTGAGGAGCCGCTCCACCTTCGTGAATCGGATGTGAGGATTCTCTTCTCGTAGCTGCGTCAAGATTTCTTCATCTGTCAGCTCCACTTGAATCCGCTTGACAACCCATCGGACTGTTTTTGAGTCGTGTTCCCGGCTCTGGTGTCTTTCTCCTCATTCTTCTCTGTTGTCTTGATTCTTGTCTGAGTTGGGCTGTCGATCTTCTCCCTCGTGGTAGCTTTAGTAATAGTTGTAGTATCAGGCTCTTTATTGCAGCTAGCAGGTAGGCTCTCCACGTTCTTCTTCTTCTTGTCGGCTCCCACGCTGCACATCTTGGCTACTGCGTGTTTCTTGTTGTTGGACTTTCAACGTGACATTTTCTCCCGTATCAGGCTTCATGACTATGTTCAGGCGACTTGTCTTGTTAGCGCTCGTAGTGCGAATGACGAACACAACCACGATGGCTCGTGACACCCGCTATTTTTATAGCTGATCTACGCTTGTCGAAAGGTTAAAAAATTTGCACATGAATTTCCGATCTTGCGATTATGCTGACAACTTGGAGGATAGGTTTCAATATGTCACACTCAGCATAAGCACACCGGATGTTTAAGAATGAGCGCTTTTATTAATTCAGCCATGATAACTGTAACCAGTTATGAAATCAGAAGAGGCCGACTGTGTAAACGACGGACAAGGGGAATAACAGGGTTCATGGAAAGCTCTATATATGAACCCCATACACGGGTACACACCCGCTGTTTATACTTCATCTCCACAAGGCAGGTACAAGAGGAACAAGATGAGATGATGAGATGAATATATCCAGTTTGATACTAGGTTGTGGCACAGCTTCGACGTTCCAGCTAGATACCAGAACGTGAGTTTAAGAATAACAGGAAGGAAGCAATGATCCTAGCTATCTTCTCCATCTCATAAATCTATGACCTAATATTGAAAAATTCCAGCATTTAACATGCAAACATTATTTGCCACGTTGCAGTTATCTTTACTTTGTTCTGTGATACTGTGAAGAGTTAACAAACAAGGTAGTTGCATGTCCTTTACAGGACAATGCAATCAATTCCAGTATTTATTTGCTGTTTGTTATCTACGAGGCAATTTTAATTCAATAGTTATCATTGCTGTCTGAACGGCCGACGCCTTATTTCATCGAAATCAACGCAAAGCGGTCTGCTTCCAAATCATTCACAACTGATTTCGAGCCCTCGACTAGGTATGACGGTGAATTATGAAAAGCGTTCACCTATCCCTGAGCACCGGCTTAATACTCCAAAAACTGCCAAGAATCAGTATTAGTAATAAGTAATAGAGTTATACGTCATCTGCCAGTGAACAGAAATTCTGTTTAATTAGACCTGCTACAATTTAATTAGACCTACTACAACAGCCAACACATCTCTCGCCTTTTGGAGGCGGCCGGTTCGAATCCTGTTGTCTCCATACAATGGCTTTCAATATTTATGTTGGCTCGTGTGTTCTCTTATCTCTACTTCTTGCCTATCTTCTGAGTGCTAGTCAATACCAGGACATTTATTTCTCACTTTCAGGGCCGTGCGAGAGATTTTCTCAGTATGATGCAAGTCTTCGAAATGCTGCCCCTTAATGATGCAAGTCTTCGAAATGCCGCCCCTTAATGATGCAAGTCTTCGAAATGCCGCCCCTTAATGATGCAAGTCTTCGAAATGCCGCCCCTCCTTCACTGCTTATGCCTCTCCTTTACGGTGCCGTCTGATGCGGCCGTCTCTCTGCATCATAGCACGGCACGGCTCTGCTAGCGCTATTAGAAAGGAATGTGTCTGAAAAGTGCGATTAAAGGTTCCTGGCTAGTACTGTGCTTTCCAGGTTTGAATTTCCCATCTCATCCCATCATGTTCCTCTTGTACCTTGCGGTGTCGAGGTGAAGTATAAACAGCGGGAGAGTGCCCGCTTATGGGCTTCATGTATCGATATTCCCATGGACTCTGCTATTCCCTCCGTCCATCGTTTACGTGGTCGGCCTCTTCCTCTGCTTCCCTCTGGTCTGTACATCATTGCTTGTTGTGGTATACTGTTAGTTGGTAACCTACTTGCATGGCCAAACCATTTGACTTGCCTTCTAATAAAATCTAGTGCTGCTATAACCCCCACTTTAGTCCTGATTTCTTCATTTCTGATCTTATCTCTTCTTGATACATTGAGTATTCTTCTCAGGAATCTCATTTCTGTTGTGATTTTTCTTTTCTCTTTTTCTGTCATTGTCCAGGTTTGGCATTGGTAACATAGAGTTGGTAGGAAGATTGTGTTGTAAAGTGCTTTCTTAGTAACTATTGATACATGTTTGTTCTTTAGTATTGGTGCCATTTGTCCAATGAGTTGGTTTGCCTTATTGCATCTATTTTCGATCTCGTCTTCTGATTTGCCATTTGATGATATTATACTTCCTAGGTACTTGAAACTCTTTACTTGTTTCAAGGGATGTTCGTTTAGGTGAATTGTTGTTGTTTTTTCTTCTTTAGTTATAGTCATTACCTCTGTTTTACTTGTGCTAATTTTCATGTTATGTTCCCTACAAATTTCGTTTAGACTATTCATGTGGTCTTGTAATTCAGCTTCTGATTTTGCTATTAGTGCTTGGTCGTCCGCAAACAGGAGTTCTTTAATGGTGTAATTTGCAGATAGTCCTTCTTCTGTGTTCTAGTCATGAGGTGTTCTTGCGGTCTCTATTTGGCTGGTTGCTTTACATATGTTGTCTATTTAGGTTATGAACAAGAGAATGATAAACAATTAAATGAACAATTATTATTATGTACATAATCGTTCACTGAGCATTGCAATTTATAAAGATACACTAAACAAAACAAAGAATACGATGACCCAGGTATGGCGATATATCGTCCATCTGTCCAAATGGGAGATCAAATATGGCGATATATTATCCTTTGGCACTGAATCAATTCAATCAATCATGTGCCATGTCTCAAAGCGTGGGCGGTCATGACTCGCCATTTCACTCGATCACCAGCGTCGTGGATTAGCTTAGTGTTCCTGTCTCGTCCATGCCATGTGGCCAAGCCATCCAGGTATTTTCCTCTCGGTCTTCCTATCTTGCCAGTTGTCATTAAGTTCTCCTAAATCAGTTAACAGCGGATTAAACTGTGGATTACGCTGTTGGTTAAACGGTGGGTTACACTGTCGGTTAAACTGTGGGTTAAACTGTAGATTAAACTGGCGGAGACAGCTTCAGAGTGTGGGGGTTGAGGTCATAACAACACGGGGGAGTAGAGCCAGGAACGAGGTTTCTTTGCCCTACTTTCACAGAAACACGCTGCATACTGACTTAACAACAACTGGCGGTAACCTATCTGAATGAAACCATCACGGAAAACACCGACAGCGGACAAACACGGACTCCTTAATATTAAAATGCTTCGTGGACAAGGTCTGCTCTCTAGCCTTGGCGGGACGGGAGGCCGGTATGAAAGTGTGTGAGAAAGAGATGAGGAGATATTTACATGTGGTCTTGAAAGAGACTGGTATTTGTCTCCAGTAACCTTTATCCGACCTGTTAGTTCTTTTTGTCCTGGTTATTATTGTTAATTTAAGCACAGAAGCCAAAAACAATATGTTGCACGATGAGTTGCCTGGCATATTTCACTGCATCTCGTCAAGTGCATACTGCGGAGTATGAAGTGAATACATTAACAATACTTTAACTGAAACAATTAAAACACAGTCACGTGTATAGTTTGAATGTGGAGCATCTGCTATCGCCACGGCGATTTCAAATTTAATACGAACTCTTTCTGTTTGCTTAAAATAACCGCATAATTGTCAACGCCTCCCTATATTTGAGTAATCGTTGATCAAATATAATAATGAATATAGCGAGGCGTTTAGCAATTAGGCGGTTCCAGCTAACTTCCCCAAGCCGTTCTATCGTTTGAACTCGCATGCAGCTCCGTCCATGCCCTTCCCATGTTATTCATGTCTGCCTCTAAAGATCCCCTCCGTAAATTGTATGTTCTGCGTTGATTTATTAATCTTCTTTGGTGTCCTGCATAGTGTTCTTGTTTGGCCACACCTCTTTTAACGTGCTGTTCTCACAGTCTGATCACGGTTATAGATTCACAGTCATCACTCTACCACGCTCAACCTCATAAGGGAAGTTATAATTAGGGTCCATCCCAGCCTCATATTAATCGTTTTTTGTGTGTGACCAAAATCAGCCATGTTTCGGACATTAATTTGAAAGTGAATGTAGTCCATAGGAGGTAATGACGTGGTGTGTGATCAATGAAAGTGCATATATAGATGCCTAGTTGCAATGACCGTGTTAGTTAGTTAGTTAGTCGACAGATCATCCTCATTGCACATCGAACCATTCAGTCCATAAGTGCTCGGATCCCCTCCTAAGCAAATCCCGCAGCGTGTAGCGGCTAACGACACCAGTTCTGAGTTGGTTTATCAATCTTCTTTGGCTTCCTGCGTAGTGTTCTTGTTTGGCCACCCCTCTTTTAATTTGCTGCTCTCGCAGTCTGGCCATTGTTGTAGATTCATAGTCATCACTTGGTTCTCGCAAGTCTCACTTCTCGTAGAGCATTCAGAATGTCAGCCTGGTCCATGGCGCGTCCGCCATCCACAGTAATTTCCACAGAACCTGCCGTGTTCTGACCGTGTTCTTTGACTTAACCTCTAGGCTACTTCTCCCCGGTGGGTTAAAAAGTAAAAAAAAAACCCCTCAAAAACCCTGGGTTTGTGATGTGTACACCACGTTACGTAGGCTTGAGTGTATGAAGGTATGCGTGGCAACTCTTTCCCTCACTTAGCGGACGACGAGCTCAGGTATTGAACCATCGTCCGACTTCACACATAAGTCAAAACTTCTTGAAATAGAAAAAGTTAAAATAACAACTGCCTGGGATAGAAAGCGTCCAAGAGAACACGACAAGATGATGCATACCGTCAGATCTTAACAATTTCGGCGGGAAGGGATTAACCGCAACCCAACAACCCCCATGCCTATTACCAAAGATTTATTTACCTAGGCTGGTAGAGCATCTGTTATCCCCACCGTAGCTTATGAAGCACACATAAACTGACCATTATTTCCCGCGCCAAAGCTAGCACAACCAAGGCCACGCTTCTGCCTTGAACCTTGTCTTATGACATTTGCACTTAACGCTTGAGTTAACCAGCTTTGGCTCTATGTTATGGTTTGTAAGTGACCAATGGTTGGGCATTATGACCACCACACCAGCCTGGGCTGTAGTACTCTATCTGCGCACGACACGTTTAACTAGTCTAGTGTTAGCGTCTTCACGAGGCTGAGAACAGACAGCAGTCGGGCCTGAAACAACACAGCAACTCTACACGACATATTATTTTATCATAAGAAAATATAATCAGCGTTGTGATTAAAAATGCCGTAAGTGTATTTAGTATTTTTCACTTTATTAGTTTTAAGCTTACTGATTTAATTATTTCTGTGTGCAACTCGGAAACGGTTTACTGTTGTTTATTGTTTAGTTGGAGTTATCCGATCACGTGGATGGTTTACTTTAAACTTTAATGAGAGTAGTGAACGTCATTGTTATCTTCTCAATTTAATCGAATAATGGTTGAATAATAATTAATAGTTTGCAGTAATAATACCCGCCCTCCCTTTTTGATATATAAATATAATACACGATCGCTCCAAACAATGTATAATTTTCACACAAAAATAAAAGAACACGTGCACACGAAAGGGATATAATCATACAATGGGCCCAAATTTGTTTAGATTATCTCATTATTGTGTTGATGTATGAACGAGAGAGAGAGAGAGAGAGAGAGAGAGAGAGAGAGAGAGAGAGAGAGAGAGACAGAGAGAGAGAGAGAGAGAGAGTAGAGGAAGGGCAAGAGAAGTGGAGAAAGGTGAGGAAGAGGAAGATTAATAAATTTAAAGGATAGCTATAAGATAAATAGACGAGATTGGAGACGCTATGAAGTTTGTGTTGTAGAGTGCTTTCTTAGTAACTATTGATGCGTGTTTGTTCTTTTTTTTAGTATGGTGCCATTTGTCTAATAAGGTTTGCCTTGATGTAAGGGACATAACTTGAAAATTAGCATAAGTAACACAGAGGTAAAGTCTAAAACCAAAGAAGAAAAAAAGGTCATAACACCAACTAAAACAAGTAAATAGTATCAGTACTTAGCTATTATAATAATATGAAATGGCAAATCAGAAAAGATTGAAAATAGATGCAATAAGGCAAACCAACTCATTAGGCAAATGGCACCAATAGTAAAGAACAAACATGTATCAGTAGTCAGTAGTTACTGAAAAAAGCACTCAACATAATCTTCCTACTAACTTTATGCTGCCAATGCCAAACCTTGGCCATTGACAGAAAAAAAAAATACATTGGAAATTAGATTCCATAGAAGAATACTCAATGCATCAACAAGAGAGAAAATCAGAAATGATTAAATGTCTAAAATGGGGGTTTTAGCAGTGCTAGATTTCATTAGAAACAGAAAGTTTAATGGTTTGGCCATATAACTAGGTATCAAAATGTAATGATATACACTACAGTAGTACAGACCAAATGGAACCAGAAGAGGCCAACCATGTAAACGATGGAGAAGAGAAATAATATGGAAATCCATGTCCATGAAAATCTCCGTATATGAAGTCCATAATGTCCCAATTATGATACTACACACTATGTGATGTATTCTGCGTATGCTACCGTATTTCTGTTAGTGAAGAATTTTGGCGCTACGGAGTTTGTGCTTTGTGCGACACTTTTGGCAGTTTGTTGCGGTAAGAGACCAAGCCATATGGGATAAAACCCGGTGCAATGAAGTCGATCATCTCGACTTTTAAGACTTTTTCCACTCCATATTTATTAAGGATTTCTCACAGCTTATTTTTATCTACTCTATAAACTGCCTTTTCTAGGTTGACGTAGGCTAAGTAGAGTTAATTAAATTCAATTGATTTTTCTATCATCTGTCTAAGAGCGAAGATGGCATTTCAGGCATCTATATTTTTTTGTTTTCTAAATCCAAGTTTTGCTTAGCTGGGGTTCTATTGTAGGTTGTAGTCTGTTCTCAAGAATTCATCAAAATATTTTTTCAGTATAACTCAAAAGGAAATGCCTCTGTATTGCTTGCAGTCCCTTTTAACTGCCCTTGTTTTTCCAACTTGGGGTAATTATGATATTTCCCCAGTCTTGTGGTGTCTGTTGTTCTGCCCTAAACATGGTTAAAGTCTATGTAGCCATGCTGTTAAAAAAAATGTAGATTAAACTCTGCAAAAGCAGCATTTCACAAGATGAATATTCTATGCAGTATTTCATTGTCAATCTAGGTGAGAAAGAATTCTTAAGAACTGTATCAACAAACCCTGATGCATGGATGTGCATTATGGATCATCAGCAGATTGATGAAGAATTATATGAAAGCTGTAGAGCTGTGGTTTTGTTGAAGAGTGATGAAAACAAGGGCAGATAAAAAGCATAATGGAGATATCTTGAAAATAGTTAACATTCAAAGACTGGTTAGTTAAATCAGAAAATTCACATTATTGGGTACAACACGAGAAGGAGAAAGCTTGAGTACATTCATGACAAAAGTAAAAACTGAGGAGAAGAGAAGCAGGGGAAGACAAAGAGAAAAGATGCTGGGTAGTTTGGCATCACTGGAATGGAAGAACATTGTATCAGAAATGATTGGCTGTATGTGAGACAGAAAGCTGTATAGTAACATGATGATCATTATGACATGACATGGAAATAAGTGAATACATTGATCATAATTTTATTGTGACTGATTAGTCCATAATTTTGTATAAATCTTTTGTTCGCTTGAAATTTGTATATAACTGCAATGTTGTCTCATGTATTTTAGTTCACTCAGTGGTCCATATAGTTCCATCCTCCCCTGGTGTTTCTCCAGGCTATAAGGTTTGTCTATATGTGCCTATATTTTGGGCAGGTCTTGGAGTATGTGATCTGCTGTCTGCTGTGCCAATTGTTCTGGAGTAGTTTTCAGGGGGATACCAACTGTAGGCAGATCAGTGTTATCTCTGCAGAGTCGTTAGGCCTCGTGGATAAAACTGCTTCTTTTCAACTGCTCCATAGCTAGGTATTCATATGTTCTTCATAGGGTGGCTTAGCAGGCTGAGGAACTTTTCTGCCTGTATTAGGGTTTTTGTCTGCATTTTCTAAGTGCTTGTGTCCTCCCCATCTTCTCCATCGTCACTATAGAGATCGATCTCATCCCTCCTGTGGTGACTCTTAAGTGCTTGATTTTGCTCCTTGTCTAGCTCTTGTAGTGTGGCTTTTTGATGCAGAACACCATAATTTTATTGTGACTGATTAGTCCATAATTTTGTATACATACCTTGTGTTCTTTAACTGATTGAGTGCTGAAGGATAATACACCAAATGGAGACCACATTTGGACAGAAGGATGATATATTGCCATACTAGAATCATGTTATTTGTTTTTGCAGTACCTTCCACAGTTTTAATGCTTAGTGAATGGACATTTATATGATAATACTTGTTCATTTGATTGTGTGCCATATTTGGTCCAAAACATACTTTTTTGTTTGGCACTGAATCAGTTAAGAGTTTAATTTCCAAGGTGGCTCTTTGTGGCCAAAGTTGGTGCTAAGCATGAATAGAATGAACAGATCTGAAGTATTTGTTTAGGGTTTTTGGGACGAGACACTGAATGCAAGGGAAATCATCCTATATCTTCTCCAACATTGGGGTTATGCTCATTGCCAACAACACTGGGTGGTTTGTGGACAACTAAAACAATTAAATGTATCACCAAGTTTAGAATATTTTACTCACCTCTAAATAAAAACTACTGCATAGATAATTAGTATGGAGACCAACTAAAACAATTAGTAATAAACCGCAAACATTAATTAATTAGTGCCTGCACAGGAGTAAAATTGTAGGACAGCCCGTTCCAACCCGTGTGGAACTCATGAAGCAAAAAATAAAATACCAGTGAATTAAGAGTCGAGGAAGACGTTGGCATTGAATAGAGCATAAAGAAACACTAATAATATATCTAGAAGTACCTCTGAAGTCAGAGTGGGATCGTCTGATGGTGAGGGACACTGTTAATAGGGAAAGCTAATCCACACACCAAATTTAGTCCATCACTACTGTAAATAGTGTGTATGGACTACGCTTGAGTTCAAAGCGAGTGAGCGCAAAAACATGTATATATCTAGAATGGCCATTGACTGGAACCCATGTGGCAAATGAAATTGAGGAGGACCTAAAATGTACGGAGAAGTGAATCAGAGACAGAAATGGATATTGGAAGGACATGAACAGAGCTGCATGGGGTAGCGAAAGATAGATGGCTTGAAATGAATCTGTTGAAGGCCAATGGTCCAGTGGGAGTTACAGGGTAAAAGAAGAACAAAACGACACTGCCAATAACAGGGAAAAACCATTGTCAGCTGTCTCCATCTGAGAGTTTGCAACACTTTCCTCTAGCAATTTCCTCTAGACATTTCTGAAATCAACTACAGAAAGCCACCTTATTTACAAAGGCAAAGAGCTGGCACGGGTATACAACTCAGTAGTATTTGGGTAATTTTTCATCAGTTATATAAAACGGCTGGCTCAATGACGAAGGGGTTACGGTTCGTGATCCCATGTTCAAAACACAGCTGCTGCACGATTTGGCAGCAGACCGCGTTGCGTTGGTTTTTTACAAAATGATTTGGGTGCCGGTTGTTCAGAAATCAATGGCAAATTACTGAACATAAACTTGCCAAGAGATCACAACAGCAAAAAATGCTGGTGTTGACGGCAAAGTTCTGTAAAGGATACGCAACTTTTATTTTATATAAAATGAATAAATTACAATATAAACAGCTTTAAAAGGATACAAACATAAAGGGAAGAATAGATGTTACAGCCAAACTGTCTTTATTAGCAAACACAAATAAATAGAATCAAACAATGACCAGATATACATATACAAAGTTGTGGCCTATTCAGTCATAATAACATTAATATTGACATTTCAACTAAATTTCTGTCATCATGACTTATAATCATTATCCCCTATGGACAACAATCACCTTCAAATTAATAATTTTGTGAGGGTAAAACCATGGGCAGCTGCTATTTGCGGCTGACTCAGTCACAGGAATATTAATCTGAGCCAGGGATGGACCCTAATATAACTTATCCTTGAGGTTGAACAGGGTAGGGATAATATAGAATCAAATCGAATCATAACTAACCAGAAGATACTAATGCTAGTATTGCAATAGATGCATCTGAGCATAACCATAAAAGTACCACAACTCAGATCCTCCAACAAGCAGTCAATTGTATTCACTAATTAAACGTTGAAAAATGGGGCTAGAAACCACTGAACACAGAAGAAACAGTGTTGTGCAATGGATTTCAACTTTTGAGTTTATGTAACACATTACAGACTACATTATTTTATAATCTATATGGAATGAGTGATGAAAATTGTGCTTTGTTTACACACTTAGTCACATTTTTTTTATAAAGGGAGAGCTACGAAAAGAAGATACAATTTTAAAAGAAATGAATTGAACCATCTGAAGAAAAATACATGCACAAGAAAAATGTATAGCTTTCTTTGAAAATCGTGACTATAAGATATTTAAAAAAAAAGCATAGTTCATTTGTTTACAGCATAATTAAAACAAGAACCCATGCCTGCCTATGATGCCACAATGAACCGTTTTGAAATCGCTGGTGTAGGCTATTTAATGAGGTGGTTGGTAATTTTATTTCACTAAAGAATGTAGTGAAATCTAAAGAATGCTCATTATGAAACCAGTTTTTCTTTTATTCCATTCTTTCAGGGTTGCAGCTATCTTAGGAAGCTGGGCATCCTACTCCAAGCTAACATCAAGCAATGACGATGACTGGGCGGATCGGCTCAATCATCTATATACTGTCATACTGTTAGCAATTTTTGCTGTCTTCATTACAACAGGTCAGTTTGCAGGCAGTCCAATTGAATGCTGGTGCCCTGCCCATTTCACAGGTGCATTTGTGGCTTATACAAAATCATATTGCTGGGTGAAAAATACATATCACATTGCGATGGATACGCCGATTCCAGTTGAAAGGGAGAGCAGGGACACAGAGGAGCTGACTTATTATCAGTGGGTTCCTATTATTCTGTTGTTCATGGCATTTTTGTTTAAATTTCCCTCGCTGGTGTGGAGAATGTTCAATGGAATATCCGGCATCAGCGTGGACAAAATTGTTACAATGACAGATGCAATACAGATTGGCCCTCTTGATAAGAGGGATGAAACTATTGGCCATATTGCTACATACGTGTGCAGATGGTTGGAAGCTCATAGACATTATCGCTGGAATATCCTTATACGCATGCGCCAGACGGCCTCAAAGTTCCTTTGTTTTTGCTGTGCCAAACGAGATGGCACTTTTCTCACAGGGTTATACATTTTTGTGAAGGTCCTGTATGTTGCCAATGTTATAATCCAGTTCTTCCTTCTCAATGCCTTCATGGGAGGATGGTATAGCTTATATGGCTTTGAAGTGATTGGTGGACTTGCAACAGATCACTACTGGAGAGATTCTCCTCGCTTTCCAAAAGTCACACTGTGTGACTTTGAGATTCGTCAACTGCAGAATATCCAAGTGCATACAGTCCAGTGTGTCTTGCCCATTAACTTATACAATGAGAAAATCTTTATTTTCCTCTGGTTCTGGTTTGTCTATGTTGCTGTCTGCACTTGTGGCAACTTCCTCTTCTGGGTCTGGAGAATTCTATTCCTTTCCAACCGTGTAGGCCTATATCAAGAAATACATGAAGCTCCTGGACAAGGTTAAAGGGGATAAAGATAAGCAGTTAGTACACAGATTTGCTGACCAGTATCTTCGGGATGATGGTGTCTTTATTCTTCGCCTCATTGCCCGCAACACTAATGACATCCTGGTGTCTGACATCATCGGCAAACTCTGGGAAGGCTTCCTAGCGAATACCAGGAAGTTCAACAAGGAGGATGAAGCTGAGAACTACGGAGAAGAGTCTCACGCTTAAATGAAGGAAATCAAAATGTGTTCTACAGTTATAGACAGCAAAGCAACAAAAATAGATAACCAGTGAAGTAACAGCTTATAAAATCTTTCAACATGAAAATCTGGGCAGAATGTTATCAGGCCAAACCTATATGCTAATCAAAGGACAAAGAAAGCTATCATTCAGAGCATGAATCAAAGAAGTTTGTAGTCTTTAATGTGAGAAGAGTAACTTGATTCACTTGGAAGCTTGGAGACAGCAGATAATTTGATGTCTGTGTATTATATTTAATACTCACTACCTTCTCTAGCACTTTTTGACATTCCTGTTACATTTCTTGTTGTCACTATTTGGCTAGTTTAGTGATGCACTTATAATGATTCTTATAAAAAATGTGTTTGCAGAGAAATCACATGCAAATAATCTGTACAGTACCCAGAGAAATAGCAAACTACTGAGTGTAAACTTGCCAAGAGATCACAAACAGTAAAAAAATTATGGGGTTGACTGTAACATACTTTAAAGGATATGGAAAACTTTTTTTTTACAACCCAGAGTAGTATTAGTTTTATATTTGTTGATAACACTGAATGAAGACTACAGATTATTGCTGGCAACACTCTAGTCAATAGTTATTTCTAAATGCACAAACTACTAGGATAAGTTTCCATGTTTGGGTATTTGCTTGATTAAATTGAAAATTAATATATTAAATATGAAAGTAGTATGCTACAAAGTTGGCCTTCCATGCATTTATTGTGAAAATCAACATACAGCGATTTGCTGTGGGTGACTTCAAATGCAGTGTGCCAGGGTCATGAGACTGCCCTCACTTTCCATAAGCCACTGATGTCAAAGTTAATTAGGTTATTTTGTAGGTTAATACCAGGAATATGATTACTCTTACCAGCTACTGGCAAATCAACCCATTGTAACTCTTCATGATAACACCATCAGCTTAAGATGAGGGAGCCATGGCAGCGTAGTAACCAGGCACTCACCTGCCGGCCTGGTGGTCCTGGGTTCATTTGTCAACTGGACAGATTAGGGTTTGTAAAATTGACCTGGGCTCCTAGTTCGACCTGTACCAAGAATGTTTTAGGAAGCAAAGGTGGCTGACCTGAGACTGGTCACATCATCAGCTGATTGGTCTGTACATATTTGGGTCTACCATTGTATGCCTGATGTGCCTTAAGGATTCTAAAAGGGTGCTTTTGTTACTTTTCATCAGATGCAATATACGTTGACTAGAATGTGATGTGCACATGGAGTTTTGGTTGAAGTAGAAGAGCTTCAGTCATGCTATTATATTGGCATACTGGGTAAATGGTGCTAAGCTCATATTTTGTGGGCCATGACACTTTATGAGAGATGATGTCTATGTAAGATATGAAGTAGCAAGTACAGAGAAATAAATGCACATGAGGAAATGTAAGTACATGAGTAGCATGAAGTACAAGATGAAAGTCTTAGATGTGAAAGAATGACAGTATGATGTTAAAGTTAATGGCATGTCTGTTACAGGACATCACAATAAACCCCAGCATTATTGGTCATTTGTGATTTTCTAGGCAATTTAACGATCAGCAATTTGCCATTGAAATAGCTGACATCAAATCCAGCATTTTGTCACAATGCACCGCTGGCCCTAAGTCACAGATGCTGACATTTTGTGAGGTACAGAAGCATTATTTGTATCCATATGTTTCCATCTTCTGAGGGAGAGAGGGTACCTATTACCATGACCTCAGTGTTAGATGACAATTTCTGAGAATGTTTTAATCTGCTTTTAAATTGAACTTTAGAATGTCTGTTGTTTGTTGAGCATGTTGTATTTGTCATGTTGAAATATGCTTCTCAAAACCAAAGCACATTCCAGATACTCAGCTTGTATCAATTGTAGGTTTACACAAGACTATTGAAAACCATTATTTGCTTTTATTCATATAAAACAGTTTTATGACAGATACTATGCTATGCATGTTCTGGGTCTTGGCATAAGGATGTGAGATGGCCAGTTTCATTTATTGCCATCTTTCTTTGCGAGACTATTCCCAGAAAATTCTGAAAATGAGCTGTTATTCATTCTATAAAGATAGACGTTGTAGCATAGTGGCTAGCACGCTTGCCTGCCGGTCCAGTTGTCATGGGTTCAGATTAGCACCTAGGCAGAATCTTAAAAGTGATCTGGGCTCTGACATCAACCTGGCCTAAGACTGATATACCAGGAAATGTCTAGTGAAGTGGTTTTCACTGGAGGCCCTTGGGTTGCTGAACACTTGAGCATGTCCATTCATAGCTAGCTGTTTAATAATTTTATTGCTGGTCAAAATGAAATTTAGAAGTAGCATGGGAAGTAGATTCACGGGTATTGGTGAGCACATGTAGTGAGAGAAGGAAATAAATAGCGATCAGAAGCTCTTATCTTTACTTACTTTCTTCACTCTAAGTGCCCATCAAAATTTGTGCATTTTCCCCTGTTTAATTAATAACTGTTTGGTACATTTAACTTTTCATATATTGTATTTCATGATTGAAATAAGTTGAGACATTTGCCCGCATGTGACAAGATATCTCTTCTCACAATATATGTATCTATCTATGCATGTACGTATTTGACACAGGACGGCTGGCAGCAGGTTTAGAAAAACAAACAAACAGTTAAGGTCACTTTTACCCGCTTTATGCTGGGTATAACCCTTTACACTTGGTATAAATTCCTAGACCCCAGGCAACACAGCTAGATAAAATATTCAGGACGTCCAGTTGCATTGGTGCCAGGACATTTTTAGCTGCCCCCCCCCCCCCCCCCCCCCCCCCCCCTCCTCCATGTGTGGTTTTCATAGCTTCTTCTGCAAAATATGTATGCTTTTAATAAGATTTCTTAAATTATTTGCAACACTGTAGACATTTTATGTTTTTATTTCTTTACGGTTGTTACATTTACTACTTTATAACTCTGTGGGCATTATAAATAACTGCACTGCTATATGCTAGCTACAAGTTTAGCATGTCAAAAAGCATTCTAAATGGTGAGATTATATCTGACAATTTTAATGCACAAATACAATAACAAATTAATTCCTGCATTATTACAAAGAAGCAGTTTTCTCTCTGGTATAGCAATAGCTTTGTTTCTTTCCATTTTGTTCTTTGTTTACAGCTGTCTTTTTTTAATGTTATGTTGTTTTCTTTTATGGAATATACCATCTTCATGAGATTTATTAACTTGAATTCACATAGACTTATGTTGTGTACATTGAATTCATCAACTTTCATTCACATATTTGACTGCTTGTGTATACATGTGATTCAGCTTGCATTCATTTATGTGATTGATGATGTTGTGTACATATGGTTCATAAACTTCATTGATATATGAGATTACTGTTGTGTACATTAGAATAATCAACTTCCATTCATTTATGTGACTTATTTTGTACCTCAATTTCATCAACTTGCATTCACATATTTTATTGCCACCCCCAAAAATTTTTTTTCCAAACCCAAAACAAAAGGGGGTTTTGGGGGGATTTTTTTTTGGACTTTTTCAAAACCGGCAGGGTAAAAA